>PVJO010001923.1:0-156676 GCA_004026905.1 Hystrix cristata
GCATCCCCTCCTCCTGAGGTCTGCAGATTGCTAGTCGGGGCAGGGGAGGTGTGACTCACCTTCCAGGGCCAACTCATTCACTTGGCTGATGGGAAAGAAGAAATAGTCTTGCTCAAAGAGGACTCCATAAGGGACTCACCTTGAAATGCAGTGTGGTGGGAGGGGGGCTGTGAGGGAGGAGTCAGGGAAGTGGGGTTGGGGGAGCCATGGATGTGGGTGCTGGTGAGGATCAAGGTTCTGCTTTTAGGAGAGCCTGGAAACATAAACCTATCCCAACACCATTCTCAGAGAAGTCATGTCAGGAAACTGTCCGGCAATGTCATGAAGCTCATGCGAAGCTGAGCAGAAGCTGGATTTGGATTTCTCACCCTTGTGTTCATCCACTCGCAGTACACCTTGCGACAGAGCAGCTATGGGCCTGTGACTGCATTTCTTAACTTGCTAGGTGGTGGCTGTCCAGAGAGGACAAGAACCAGCTGGAGAAAGACTCCCACAGGGCTTCATGCAGGCCTGAATTTTAGGGAGGACCAGATAACTGATGGAGAATGCATCATTTGTCCAAGTCAAGAGCAAGGGAAGAGGGGCTGGAAATTTAGCTCAGTGGTAGAGCGCTTGTCTAGCATGCACACGGCCCTGAGTTTGATCCCCAGCACCAAAAAGAAACAAAACAAAACAAAACAAAACAAAACAAAAAACAAGAGAATTTATGCCCCCCAGTCGGTGTCTGCAGCAGAGGCCTCTGGGAACCAGGCATCTCTCTGGGACTTGTTGTCTCCTCAAAGGGACCTCTAAGGGCAACCCCGAAGAGGTGTGTCACCAGAAGGTGCTCACACAGACACACTGGCCACGGCCCTGCTGGCCCCCAGCACTCTGGGAAGGAGGGTGCACAGGGGCCAGGTGCCCTCCCTGGAAGGACTCAGAGGCCAGAGTGGCCTACTGCACCCAGGGGACCATCAGGGCGCTGTGACACAGACAGACCAGGCCTGTGTGGACAGAGAGGAGGGGCAAAGGACAGGTGCCGCCAGGTCCTGAGTGTCCCCCCAACAGTGGCCAATCTAGTGGATCCTGTTCTGAAGAAGCCCTGCCCTCTGGGGTCCCTTGCACTTCTCCTGGACCCTATGAAACCCCATGAGCCCCAGCCTCTCTTCCTGAAAACCACTCTCCTGATGCCCTCTCCTCTGCCCCTTTAGCCCCTGGCAGTGCCTGTGTTCCCTAGAGAATCCAGCCATCCGTTTCCTCTGTGTGTCCTGCGGGTGAGGTCAGGAAGGCTGGGCAGGAGGAGCCACACCAGGCCTTCAGGGTCCCAGGTTCAGGACCCCCCCCAGCTCATGTGCAGCCCCTGTACTATCTTTCTTTCCTTGGCTCCAGATCCTACAAGCAAGGGCTTCCCCTACCCAGGGGTCCTTGGTCCCAGGTCACAGTTCTGGCGGGTCCTGGCCACTTGCAGAGGGCCAGCCCTGGCACCGAAGGACTTGGCAGCATGGGTGGGGGCCTGGCTCCCTCCCCGAGCCCAGTGCCTCCCACTGCCCACACCCACCCGCTCCTCCGAAGCACGGTGTCCAGGACACCGCAGAGGTGTCCTCCAATGAGGGTCTCACACCTGCTCCCGAGCATCCCCAGTGCCTCGCAGCTCAGCTCACCAAAGGTGTGGCGGAATGCATGGCCTTTGTGGGCTCCCTGCCCCTCTTGTGCCCACACCTCCCTGGGGACCTGCACTGGGACAGCACTGAGCCCCCAGGCCCACTGTCACCTCTCAGGCAGGATGTGCTTGTTATGCCCCACCCTCACCTTCCTCTAGGGGGCTGCAGAGTCGAGGGGGACCTGGGAGGGACAGGGACGAGGACCCTGGCCTGGTGGGCAGCAAGGCCCCGGGGGAGGGAGCCCAGCCTATAAAATAAGGGTTGCTGGGAGGAGCAGCGACTTAGTAATACACAGTGTCTGCCACCCTCCACTCCCAGGCACTGTCCTGTCGTGTTGGAATTATTCTCCTTCTCCAAAATGGTGCATGCCTGCAATCCCAGCACTCAGGAGGCTGAGGCAGGAGGATCATGAGTTCAAGGCCAGCCTGGACTACATAGCAAGACCCTGTCTCAAAAAAACAAACAAAAAAAGAAATACTCTTCTGAGAGCTTTGCCTGCCATTCCCCTCCCTTTATTTATTTATTTATTTATTTATTTATTGGTGCCGGGGATCGAACTCAGGACCTTGTGCTTGCAAGGCAAGCACTGTAACCACTGAGCTAAATCCCCAGCCCTCCCCTCCCTTTAAAAGAAGAAATGCAGCAGCAGAAAAGCCGCATGCAGCAGCCTTCCGGTAGATGAGTACGTGATTCCATTTGCAACATTGCAAAGGTTTCTCTCCACAGCAAAGCAGAGGGTGGGGGTCTGCAGCTGGTGACTGGTGAGAGGCCACTCCTACTGGCTGCAGTAAGTGGGGATGTCCCCAGTGATGGTTTCCCTGCACTGTCACAGCCACATCTGGTCAGCAAGACTCAGCCAGTGTCATGGCACCAAGGTGCTGTCTGTTTCCCTTTTAGCAGACCAGACTAATGGTGGTTTGGGTCAAAACGCAATGAACTGCCCAGCGTGTAGCTTAATGGAGACAGATACTGTGTGTCTGCTGCCAGGGTTGGGGGAAAATGCTTCTCTGCCTTCTCTACAAGTTTGAAAGTCAGACCTTCAAAAATGGGGTGCAGAGGTTGGGGATTTAGCTCAAGTGGTAGAGCACTTGCCTAGCGAGTGCAAGGCCCTGAGTTCAATCTGTATCCCCAGCACCAGAAAAAAAAAAAAAAAGAATGGGGTGTAAATGAATTGCTGCTCCCTGGGGACAGGTCTGTGAGTCAGGGGTGGAGCTCAGGCTTGCTCCAACATACTGCGGCCCTAAGCTCTGGCCACTGGACACAGGGTCCATTTTGCTTGCTTATTCCCTGGCAGGGCCAGGAGGGGACTGCGCAGTGCCCAGGAAAGAGGCAAAAAGTGGAACCTCAAGGGTTTCTCCGCCCTGGCTGAGTGGAAAAACAGGCCATATCCACTGCAGACCACGGCAAGTTCAACACCAAACACCTTTTGGTTGCTGCCGTTGCTGTTGTAGGTCTTGCTATGTAGCCCAATCTGGCTTCAAACTCATGGCAAATCTCCTGCCTCAGCCTGGTGAGTGCTGAGATTACAGGTGTGCACCACCATGCGCAGGGTTTTTAATTTTTTTTTTCCTTATGACTAATAGGAGCAAACAGGGCCTCTTGAGTTGCTTCATTTTAGAAATGTAAGAGATGGGCTCATGCATGCACTGCTCTGTGTGTGTGTGTGTGTGTGTGTGTGTGCGCGTGTGCAGATGTGTACATGCACGGTAGGAGTATGTGTGTCTGTGCATGCCCAGCACAAACACAGGAGTTGGAAGTTGCTATCTCCAGGCAGATGGGATGGGAAATGTGGTTGCTGCGGATGCTGGGGAAGGCTGGGGGCTGCCATGTGGGCAGCATAATTGGGTACCAAGAGGGACCTCGGGCAAACAGCAGGCTGTCCACACCCCAGGGCTGCAGTATTGGTCAGTGCACGCTCCAGTGGCATGCCTGGGGACCTGTGCTCTTCCCGGTGGGACCAGCAGGGGGACCTTTTCCCCAGGGCCTCCTGGCTTCCTCTGCAGCCTCAACAAGGGTTAACCACCCCACCCCCTCCCCAAACCTAGGGATTAAAAATTCACGGTGTCCCCAGGGGCCATGGGGAGGATGGGTGACATGAAATTAAAAGAGAAAGCGATTATTTTAATCCTCTTGGTGGGCATAAAACAATGAAAGGAGTGCGGGTCACAAAAGTGGTCCCTTTGATGGATGCAGACAGGAGGGACTTGGCCAGCGGCAGGCGCAGGTATTTACAAAGTGTGCATTTTCCTCTGATCCTACAGCTACTGCTCCTCGGGTCAGGGCTGCTCGGGTTTACCGCAGACACAGAGGGAAACCTTGGGTGGAGGGTGCCCAGAATTCCGATTCGATGGCAACACTTCTCTGGCAGGGGACACTCACGGACAGGAGCCGGGGCTGGGGCAATACAGCGGTGCTGTTGGTAGGAAGAGGACCCGCAGGCACCTGCGTTGTGCCTATTAGTGAGGGGTTCCCACCCCACTGGGGGTGTGGGGTTTGTAGGCTTTTCTCCTCCCCTCCCTTGGGTACAGCCTTACAGTGACCCTGTAGGGTTTAGCTTTGAGCAGGGCAAACTTCTTGCACCTGCCCTCCCTCTTTTTTTTTTTTTCCACTGGTGGGGGGGATGGAACTCAGGGCCTTGTGCTTTCAAGGCAAGTACTCTAACCACTGAGCTAAATCCCCAGCCCCAACTGCACTTCCTCTTGAGCAAAGGGTTGGGTGCCAGGGCTGTCTCATGTGTTAAATGCCAAGGTTAAAAATGCTAGAGGCTGGTTCAGGCCGGCTCCTTCCTCCCAAACCCTCTGCACAGTGCAGAGTGGGGAAGCAGCTAGGAAGGAGATGCAGGGTGACAGAAGCGAGGCCGAGCCCTCCATAGGGGTGTGTGTGTGTGTGTGTGTGGACACGCGTGTGCATGTGTCCGTCCCAGTGTCTCTGTGCGGTTTAGCTGCAGTGAGAGGACACAGAACTCTTCCCTGTGAGTAAGCGCCTGGAAAGGGTGTCCATCTGGGGACACAGTAAGTGCCTGTGAATGGGTGATAAGGGAGAGAGCAGTGTATTCCTTTTCCTGAGGGTGGAGGGAGGAAATGAATTTTCTCACCTGCCTCGTGAGCTGGGCTTTGCTTCTGGAGTTTCTTGGGTCTGACTGAAAAATTTCCAGCAACATTTGTGAGGAGGTGGACATCATGCAGTAAGAGGACGGAATGCAGGGTGTCCTGGGTCTGTGGAGAGGCCGTCGCCCAGGAGTGGTTCAAAAGACGATAACATATGGAGGAGCGCAGCCATGTGGCCCACACAGGCCCAGCTCTCTGCAGGAGGGATCGATGGAACTTGCTTTGTCATAAAGCGGCTGTAAAGAAATGGTCTGAGTTTTCAGAGCAGCGTTTTTCTAGTTCCGGTCTCAGTTTTGCCCACAGCGTGTCCTGTGCAGCGTGTGTCCACATGGAACCTGAGCTGTCATTTATAGCAGACCTTGTCAGCCGTGTTCCATGGTGCGTTCTCTGGTCTGGAACCCGAGGCGACCTGGTCCCTGAGCTGCAACACAGACCACGAGGAGGTGGCCACTCCCTCAGGTCCCCACTGTGGCCACCGGACATCTCGAGCCACAGTAGTCACCAGCTCGGGGCTGACGCCCCTGAAAGAGCTGCCCAAGCACCCCAAAGTTTTGGCACGGCTGAGGCACTTCTCAGCCTGTCACCACTGTCCCTTCAGACTGTCAACTTTCAGCCCTGACATTCTTGCTGGTATTTCCTGTTTGCTGTCTGCCCACTTGATTGTGTGCAACTGAAAGCAGCAAGCGCTCCCAAGGGTCAACCAGGGAGCTCTTAGGAAGCAGAAATACAAACCAGAAATTATCCCTTCTGAATGCTGGCTCTGTCCGCACTCGCCTGCAGCCCCCATCTTACAGGAGGTGCTGGGCCCAGGCTGTGGAAACAGGATAAGCAAGAGGCCTTAAAGCAGCCAGATAAAGACCAGGGCACCCCAGTGTCAGGCTTCACAGCCAGCAAGCCCGAGTTCAAGAGTCGAGGATCTCGGATGCTGTCCAGATGCTGTTTTAAACTTCCAAAATACATCGTTAGTCTGTCGGGTGACACATTCAGTCTGCACCATTTAGGAGGAGAATCCTGCGGATATAGCTTGGTATCGAGTGTCAAAGCCCAGAACCAAACACAGACCTGATTCCTTGAATTTTGATCTTAACACTGTAGACATTTATTGTAAAATAGAGCGAAGATGAACTATCACGAATTTTGGCATAGCATGAGCTCAATTTTTTTCCCCTTTAAAAAGTCTAGGGATTGGAGATTTAGCTCAAGTGGTAGATTGCTTGCCTAGCAAGTGTAAGGCCCTGAGTTCGATCCCCAGATTCCTGCCTCTGCCGCAAAAAAAAAAAAAAAAGAGAAAAAAAAAGAAAAAAAGAAAAGTCCACCTAAGCTAGGCATAGAGGCACATGCCTGCAGTCCTAGCACTCTGGAAGTTTGAGTTTTGCATTGGCAACTTGGTGATTTAGCAAGACCCTGGCTCAAAATAAAATAAAAAATAAATTAAAAATTGGCTGGGAATGTAGCTTGGTGGAAAGTCCCTGGTTCAATCTCCAGTACCACAAAAAAAGAAAGTCTATGTAGAACGAGAGGCCCATCCGCAGGGAGGGAAGAGTCAATGTCCCCACACTGGAAGCCCCCAGGATCAGCGCAACCTGGGGGACACGGCGCTCTTGTTCTGGGAACCTGGTTGCTTGGGTCTGGGTGGGGAGAGTGGACTGGGCTGCTTGTAGCTGAGAGTATCCAGACTCACACAGGGATAAACCAGGACGAACCACGTGGAGATGGAGGCGGGACCCTCAGTGTGCAGCAGAAGCCTCTGCCCACAGCAGTTGCCCAGTACAAGTGTCCAGCTGTAGACAGGTCTGCGGTGGCTGCTCCCAACCAGGCAGTCCTGTACCCATGGAACCTGGGGCAGTGACTGAAGATGCTCTGGCTGTCACCCTAGCAGGTGATGAGGCCCCTGCCATCTAGTGGACAGAGGTCAGGGAGGGACGCTGCTCTGCCTCCAGCAATGCCCAGGGGCCAGTGCACAGACCTACACAATTCTCATTGGCAACAGAACTGAGAGTTCAGAAACCCTGGAAATCAGGAATTCTCCACCGTGATCCAGAGCTCCAGCACTGGGGGAAATCATGGCTGCGGTGTATAGAGAAGCACCCCGCCGGATATGCATTCCTACCTTCCATCTGGGAAGCCTGGCTGCCAGCGTGGGGCTGCAGCTATCAGCAGTGTGGGGCTGCAGTTGTAGTTAGATCCAGTTTGAAGACAGTGACAGGTGAGCAGGACACGAGGAGGGGGGTCAATGCCTCACATCTGCTGGGGCAGCCTAGTGGCTGATCAGTGCCCCAAAGAACCTGTGTCCACCCAGAGTCTTGGCCTGTGACCCCACTGGGAAACGGGGTGTTCGTGGGTGATGTCCATTACCATAAGGTCCCACTAGAGTTGGAGGGCCTCATCTAGGGACGGGTCCTCATAAGAAGATGAAACAGAGACACCCAAGAGAGTATCTGGGACAACAATACCACAGTCTGGGGCTGGAAGGCGAGGCGAGCCCTGCCCAGAGCCTCGGAGGACAGGCCCTGTAAGTGCCTCAGTCTTGGACTTCTGCCTGCAGAGCCGAGAGACTGACCTCCTGATATCTTAAGTCACCTCGTTTTGGGGGCAGTGCTTTACTGCCAGCCCCAAGGGACAAATCTGGACAGAAATGTGGACGTCCACCAGCCTGGGAGAAGGTGCGTGAGGCAGAGCCGACCGCAGTGGTTGTCTGCGGCTCATGAGCTGTGTGCTCCAGAATCTTGCACATAAAAAGCTGCACTTCTGACCTTGCTACCTGGGGCCACTTCGTCGGAGTCCCGCATTGTGGTCCCCCAGCTCCTGAACTCTGGAACACTCATCGCAGGCATTCAGTATGTTCTCCTAGGGGAGGGATCTCTGTCTGTCACCGGGTCGCTAATGACAGATGGACATTTTAAAGGGCCAGAAAGGCACATGCTGCAAAAAGAGGGAGCCTCACGGTGCTCTGCAGAAGTGAAGACAGCATCTGCCATTCCACCTGGCACCGGAGGGGACTCTGCCTTCACCAGAGTTGGGGGTCGCCTACCCCCATGACCTCCTACTGGCCCTGCCGCCCTTCTCTCCGGGCCAAGCTTCACAGGCTCTCACACTGCCTCCAAGTTGGTGGCAGCCACTTCCCCTGGCCAATGTCCCTGTAGTGCAGCCTGATGTGCCTCAGAGGAGCAGGGTGACTGTGCCCAGGAGCCACAGTGTCACAGCTTGAGGACCGTCTGATGGATGGGTCTGAGCCAGGCGTGGGCCCCCAGGCAGCAGTCCTGTGAGTTCAGTGAGATGAATTTAAAGTAATTAAAGGGCTGCTGGTGTGGACTGGGCTCTAATGGAAAGATTTTGAAATTGCTATTAAAAGAGGTCTTATTCTCTTTCCCATAGCTTGAGTCAGGTGAAGAAATAATTAGGCTCTTTGGGCCCTTCTCATGCCCCTTTTCCCAAACTTTCCGAAAACAGTGGAGGAAAAGAGTCCTCTGTCCACATGGGAACTCAGTTCTGCTTCTCTCTCTCTGAAAATGTACACTTATGTTATCCCTGACATTTTAGGGTTCCTAGTTTCCACTAACAAGGTCACCTACCAACCAAGGTGGGTCTTAAGCTGCCCCAATCCTTCAGGGGAAGACTGGAGTTCTTGACACATGTAGTCACAGCCACATCTGGAGAGGACAAGTGTCCCCAAGGCCACATGTGGAAGGTTCCATCTCCAGCCCATGATACCCCTGAGAGCTGGTGGAGCCATTAAGGTGTCGGATCTAGCGAGCGAAAGTTAGATCACTGGGAGTGTGCTCTTGAAGAGGACATTGGGACCTGGCCCCTCCCTGTGTCTCTGCTTCTTGCCAATGCAAGGTGAGCAGTTTCCTCCACCACCATGTCCTGCCACGATGTGCCAGCTCGACAAGGCCGCAGAGCCATCTGGCCATGGACTGAAACCTCTGGAACCATAAACCAAAAAAGCCTTTTTTCCTTAACTGCTGTTTAGCGCAGTGTTGGAAAGCTGACCAACACAGGCCCTACAGGAAGCTGTGATAATTTAGAAGATGTCCAGTCCAACACAATCAGACTAGCAGAGCACACAGGGGTCTGATGACTCCACTTTGGATTTTCAACTGTTTCTTCATTAAGACTTTTAAAAGTAATCCATGATAATTTTGTTTTGTTTTGTTTTGGTGCCGGGGATCGAACTCAGGACCTTGTGCTTCCAAGGCAAGCACTGTAACCACTGAGCTAAATCCCCAGCCCCAATCCATGATAATTTTAACTAGAGAAAAAATAGTCTCCATTTGTCCTCAGTTTTGGTTTCTATGACTTCAGCAGCCCCAATTAACCAAGGTCTGAAAATATTAAGCGGCAAATTCTAGAACAGAACTCAGGGAGAAATGTCCCATAATGTATTGTAAAGACAGAAAAAAATTACAGGCATGCACCACCACATTTGGCTTGGAAATGTTTAATAAGCTTCATGCTAAGTAGAAACGCTTTCCTAATGTGATGAGTTGAATGATGTCCCCCAAACTCCTGTGGTGATGAAGTCTTCATTCCCCATGTGACTGCCTTTGGAGAATGGGCCTTTAGAGAGGTAACTGAGGTTAAGTGAGGTCACAGGTGGGACCCTGGTCCAGCAGGACAGTGTCTGAGAGAGCCCGCACTAGCAGCTGACCAGTCCACGCCCGAGTCTTGGGCTTCAGCATGCAGAGTGCAAGAGAACGAATCTGCTGTTTAAGCCAGAGATCAGTGGTGAAGGCTTACAGCCGCCGGGCAGACTAAGGCACCGAAGCCCAACCAGTGCATATCTGGACATCAGCCAGGGGACGCAGATCTAACTCGGTTTCTGCAGACCAGCTGCACAGGACGTGGGTGTGCCTGAGACTTAGACCACTTCCTGTCAGGACACTCATGTTGGCTCCAGGCTTTTGTTTGTATGTTTGTTTGTTTTTGTAGTACTGGGGATTCAATCCAGGGTTTGCCCACTGGGCTATACCCTTTTTACTTTTTATTTTGAGACAGAGTTTTACTAAATTGCCTAGGTTTGGTTTGAACTTGCAATCTTCCTGCCTCAGCGTCCCAGAGGCCTTGTGTGTGTATGTCTGTGTGTGACCCCACCTAGCTTATTCCTGATCTTTTGCCACCACACAGTGACACTGCAACAAACCTCATTGATTTCGGGTCCTTATCCGTTGTTAATTTGGTTTCTTCTTTTCCTTGTTTCTTTCTCGCTGTTGCAGTTTGTAAACCAGTGTCAATGTAGAAAGGAGCTTGCTGTCTTGCATTTTGGTCTGCAGTGGGTAATAGCATTCTTCTAATTTTTGGTAACATAACAAGTAGAAAATAATATTTCCCTATAGTCCTAATTTCCCCTTCCTGACCCTAGCAGAGTTAAGCATATTTTCACTAGGCTTTTCTTTGCTTAGAATTCTTCTGTTTCAAGTTGCTTATTTTAGCCTTCACCCATCTTCTATTTGGCTGTTTGTCTTTATGTCCTTATTATTTCAAAGTATGTGTAGGGACGGTGACTTTGACTCACAACTGCGATTGGCTGTGGCTTGGCCCCTCCCCTTCTTCATACAAAATGCTTTGTGGATTTTCTTCCCCTGGTCTGCGCTTCTGTTCTATGCTTATGTAATGAATCTGCACAGAGCCTGTATTGGGGCACGGCGTGGGGAGGAGCCCTGATCTCTCTCTGCAGATGAACAGCAGTCCCAGGAGCTAGCTCTGTTGACGGATGGCACCCCTTCCCTGCACACCCGGAATTGCAAGGACACTCGGTCGCCTTCTCTAAAAGGTGACTTCATGGGGAACTTGGCTATCAGACCTTCCCTCACATACCTGGACATCAGAAGTATTTCAGAGTTTGCTTGCCACCTGCTGAGACTCTGCATCTCACCCTAGCTGTTCATAAACAGTGTCTCCATCCCATCTGTGTCCCTGACATGTGCTCACGTACCCCCTCCCACTGCTCACTGTAGGGTCTTGGAGCTTCTGTAGGATAAAAGGATCAGGGAGAAAGTAGCTGATAATGGCGGTGTTACTTCTTCTCTGTCAATTCTGCTTGGTTTGGGGGACTATTTCCACTATTTCAGGAGACCACCAAGGAGAGCAATGGAAGGTCAAGGAAGAAAGAGGAGGAACTCACTGTCTGCCCACTGAGTACTTAACCTTACACCATGAGTCTCCACCATCCCGGTTAGCTCACTGAGGCTAGCACTGCAGAGAGAAGCCTGTGGGATGGGAGTTGGCATTTCCTGGACAGAAGAGAGGCTGTGACCACTGGAGAGCCCTGCTTATCCTCAGCAGGCTTTGTGGACAAGAAGCCTGCTGTGTGGAGGAGACCCCAGGCCGCTGCCACCCTCTTCTCTGCACTCCACATACCCTTGGATTCTCCCACTCTGGCTGGCCAAACATGCACACTGGCAGAAGAGTATACAATATGCGTGTGTGTATCGCACAGGTGGAGCCTCAGTGTCTCATCAGTCAAGCGCTCCAGCTAAGAAATAGAATATCACACACAGCACTCAGGCGCATAGTAAGATTCAATGCCCTGCTGTCCTCGGGGAGAAGAAATAAAACGGATTATTCGATACTCCTGAGCAGATAAAAACAATAACTATCAGAGAGCATAAAGTGACGAGAGACAGTTAAAGCTCATGATATCTTAGCACAGAATTAGGGTTAATTAACCAAATGCTGGTGGTAAAGGTGTTTTGTTTTATAAATACAAACAGAAGTGTGACAGGAACCTTGGTCACTTGTATTTTTTGGAAAGTGGATGAATTTGCTTCCCCCACATGTGGTTTCCCGTGTCATGGTTTGTGGCTCTACCCTGAGCCCTGTGGGCAAGGACCTGATGCCAGACTTCATTCTTAGTTGTCCATTCCCGAGTCAGGCTGTCTCCTGGGGTTACATAGCAAAGTACTGCAAAGGAGGGGTTTAGGATAGATCATTTTGAGTGGTTTTCTTAGTCACCTTCTCACCACAGAGACAAAATACTGGACACCTAAAACTCAGAGGAGAGGTTTGTTTGGCTCACAGTTTTCATGGGTTCAGTCCATGATCAGCTGGCTCCAGGGCAGAAATGCCAGATGGAGGGTGAGGTGGAGAAAAGCTGCTCACTCCATGGCAGCCAGGAAGCAGAGAGTGAAGGGAGAAGCCAGGGACAAGAATATACCCTTCCAGGTCACACCTCCGTGACCACCTCCACTCAGGCCCTGCCTCCTGACAGCAGTCAATTAGTGAACTCATGAACAGATGAATCCACTGATAAGTATTGAATAACCTTCCACACACATGAGACTTTGGGGAGATTTTAGCCCTAAACCATAGCACACCCTGGAAATCCAAACCTGAGATGTGGCAGGGAGGCTGGGAATGAAAATCTCTCCCAGGACTCCAGCTACTAACCTTGCTGGTGGTGGGCTGGTGATGGCCTAGTGGTGGCCCCAGTCCTTGGTGTTCCTTGACCAGAGATGCTTCATCCCAACTTTGCCTCTGAGGTTAAATGGCTATCTTCCCTCTGGGTCTGTCTCTTCACTCTTCTTTGTGCAGGAACACCTGTCATAGTGGGTTGGAGCCCATCCCCACACAGGACCCCATCTTAACAAATTCCTTCTGCCAAGACCCTCTTTCCAAACAAGGCACAAATGTCAAGGTTGGGACCAAGCCTCTCTTAGGGATACAATTCGACCCACTAAGGGCTTTGGAATTGGATAACTTGAAGGTTGCACTTATTCCTGGTGGCTGAGTAGGCATGCCACCCCATCAGGCTGTTCTGTAGGGTGTTCCTCGGAGATAGGGGTTGGGCGGGGAGGAGCCCAGGCTCAGTGGCTGTTCTGTGGCCTTCTGTGGCCTCTTTGTGTCCTGTTGCTGCTAACGGCTGCGAGGTGAGGCTGCCTTATGGGGGCTGTGTTCCCAACCTGCTGCGTGGCCCAACGACCACCAGCACGCCTAGTCTTCAGCTCCATAATGTAGATATTATGGAAGCAAACCCTAACACTGACCTTTAAGGCCCCTCGTGAACCTCCTCTCCCTTCTGCCACCATCCCGACCCCCGCCTGGGTATTCAGCCAAATGTCATCAGTCCTTTGTCTCTGATCTTTGTGTCCCTTTGCGACACGTGAGACGGCCTTTCCACGCTGGCTCAGACCATGAGCCAGGAATAATTTCACAAGCCTGGAATTAGATGTCACACAAAAGTCTAAATACATAATGCATCTAACCTCGGATTCTGTAATTCTGTCACACTCAAAACAAGCTGTCAAAACTGTCTGGCATGACTTATCCCTAATAAATCCCTAGTCCTGTTAATTGCTCCTTATTCCCCTGAATAAGAATTCTTTGACTCCACAAATCGGGTGAAGAATGGAGGATAATGGGGATGCGTTAAGAGGACCGCCACCATCTCTCCCACAGGACAAGAGGAGCCACAGGCGCCATGGTCTCCCGGCTCAGGGGAGGCTGGATTGAATGCACCTGGCTTTGCACCTGGTGTTCCCAAGCGGTTCTTGGAACCTCTGGCAGAAAAGCGATACATCGGAGGAATGTCTCTGAGAGGGGACGCTGAGTTCCATGACCCTGATGGTTCTAGCACGGTGACTTTGGGGATATCTGCCTGGGGCTGGCTGGGACTGGCTTGCATGGGGTCAGCCCAGGGTAGGGTAGGTGCAGGGGAAGGGGCTCTCTGAGGACTGCAGAGGATAAGAAAACTGTGCCCCGACACTTAGAGAGGGGCTGTGGCATACAGACCTGCTTCGTCTTCCAGGTTTTGCACGTGAAACAGTTTTATGACCTTGGGCCAGAACTTCCCTCTGGAGGCTGAGGTCTAGTTTGCCTCTGTGTGGCAGGATGAAGCGGCAGGGTGGAGACCCCAGCAGGACACCTTGGGCCCAAGACAGAGCCAGAAAGGAGGCAGGCGCCTGGGCAGAGGAAAAGAAGCCACAGGCGTTGGTGGAGTGCACCCCAGAGGGGCATGGGCTGTGCAGGCACCCGCTGACTTCCTCACGTGGCCATGTCTTCCTGGCCCCAACTCGAGTAGCAATAGCTCCCTCCCTGGCAGCAGTGAGGAACGACCATCCAGAATGCAGAGCTCTTTTCCTGGGGAACTGCACAGGGGTCCTCTGTCTGCCCGGGAGGCACACGGGGCTGTCCGGGTAGAAGCTCTGTCTCTCTCATTTCGTCTATATGCATGTGTCTGCAGGCACAACCGGTAGGCAGGTCCCTGAGGTCCGTGCGCCTCAGCCCATGATGCCCGTGGGCAGAGGAACTGGACTAAGAGTTCTTCTCTTCTGGGACTGTTGGGGGAGTCACACTCTTTCTAAAATCTGAGTAAAAACTGCCAGAAAGAAATCATGTGTCCAAATCCACCGAATATCAAGAAGAAAGAGATTTAATGTTACCTCTCGGGATTATTAATTCTTAAGTAGTGAAAAAATAATTAATTCAGCCATTTGTGGTGGTGCATGCCTGTAATCCCAGACCTCTGGGAGGCTGAGACAGGAGGATTCCAAGTTTGAGTCTAACCTGGGCAATTTAGTGAGACTCTGTCTCAAAATAAAAAATGAAAAGGGCTGGGGCTGAAGCTCTGCGTGAAGGCCCTGGGTCCAATCCCAGTACAGTGACAACAGCAGCAACAATGACTAGTTTGAGTAGAACCAAATTATCTCACATCTACCTACTTTTAAAAAGTTAACAGGGACCAAGTGATAACAAGCAACGCGAAGGGTAACAAGGGACAACAGCAGGCCAGTGGCCACTACCCAAAGGTTCAGAGGGACAGACCTTGGGGTGACATAGCTCCTCCTGCCTTCTGGACCCTCCCATGCTCTACTCACCCCCAGCCCAGGGACAGAGGGTGCCTGGGGGTTTCTGAGGGCTCGGCCAGCGAGCTGCCCATGTCAGGGGCTCTTCCCCATCTCCAGGAGGGAGATTCACCCAGGAAAGCTGCACCATGATGGGCTATGATCATTTTAAAGATGTCTGTCCCTCTGTCAGCTGAGCACCACTTCCTGCCTGGACCAGGAGCAGGAGAGTATGACAGCCTATCAGGAATGAGCCTATCAGGGACCCCGTCTCAGCCCTGAGTTCTAAGAATGTCACCCAGCAGGAAAAATTATGCATCCACAGAAAAGCTCAGAGAGCGTGATTGGGGATTTTCATTTTACCACCTGAAATGTCCTGACGTCAAGGAGCTATGAGGGGCGCTGCGGCTTCTCACAGAGCCCTCTGGTACCATTGCCCGCAGATAGGGAGACTGTGCGATACCAGGAAAACATCAGCAGAAAAATGACGCTGGGTGGGATGGAGAACATGGAATTGGAGTTACGTGTGCACGAAAACTGGGGACACATCATTTTGCTGAGGTGCGAGGACTGTGCATGGCCTTTTCCTTTATGTTTCAGTTCCATCATTGGAGTAAAAATAACTTGGGGGAGGCTGAGACAGGAGAACTGCAAAAACCAAACAAACCAGAAAGTATTTAATTGACTGGTTAGCTTGTAGGCATATTGACTTATGGAGACTCATGGTTACTAATGGCCCTAAATGAGAAGGAAGCACGACGAAAAGACTATGTAACGAGGACAGAACTGATTTATTTGTCTAGCGGTCTCTTTCTTGGCTGGGGATAGAGCGTAGGGTGGACCCTAATCAGTTCTTTGCATCTTACACTCGTTCTTTCCAAGCTGGAGATGAGATGGAACTGCAATCTGGGAGTCATTCGAGAAGCAGAGACCAATGGGTCACTCTCTGTGGCTCTGAGGGAAGCTTTCTGAGGTGGCCTTCCTGCCTGGGTCTAGAATGTGTCTGCTCACGACCTGCTCGGAAGTCAGATCTTTGGATGCTAAGAAACTTCTGAACCAGGAGGAGACAGGATATCCTTAATGCGAAGGGCTGGAACCACATCCGCAGCCGGCTCTGGCTCTAGAAGGTCCTCACTTTGACGAGCAGACCCTGCTCCATCTGCCCCAGGCTTCTCCGCCCTGCAGCGCGGCTCCATCCAGTGGGGCCTCGGCTCCTGTGCACCTCGCGGAGCCCATGTGTCCTCAAGGAGCCCAGAGCACGTGCCCGGGGAGCACCACGGAGGAGCTGAAGCCTGGAGCTGCAGAGGCAGCACCCCCCCCATGCCTCTCCGTTTTCCTGAGAACAGTCAAGCTCCCACTCTCCAGCCGCGCAGTCCAATTGGCGATCTGCGTCTCACCCAAGTCAGCACCCACCAGGTGCTAGGGTGCTTGGTGCTCTTTGGGGCTGAGAATGAGGTGTCTGTCCTGGCTCATTCTACCATGTGTCCAAGGACAAGCCTCTGTGTGTCTCTGTCCTAAGCAGTCCTTCTCTTTCTAGATAAAGCACAAAGGTAGAAAATAAAGTCACTTCTGGAAGCCACTCAGGACTCCTGCCCCTCCTCCTGCTCCTAAGCCCGCACTGTGCCCACAAAGTATGCAGGCCCTTTGTGGGTCTGGGAGGAGCTGGGATCCCCAGGACCCCACCAGAGAACCAAGGATCTGGACCCTCATCCTGGAGGCAGCTCTTCAGTCCCAAGAAGGCGAGGTTATGGGGAGAGTGCAAAGTCACTCTCTTCTTCAGTTTGTGCCACTGAAGGTGCATAAAACCTCGAATGATATGGAGAAAACAGGAGCAACACACGAATCCATCAGTAATCTGGCTTGGTTGGATTTGGATACTACTTCCCCTGGGAAATAGTAAACCCCAGTTTACTGCAGGGGTTGCTGGAAGATGGGAAAGTCACAGACTGTGCTAGCCCATGGTCTGCTGAGTGAAGCCAGGCCAGAGTGTGAGAGCTGGGCCACCCTGAGCTCTCTGCCTACTTCCTCCACTCCAGGTGGCTGCAGGGATGTGGATGGTTAATCCCCAGCAAGTATGCAGTGTCCAGCAATGGAATTGGCTTCACCAGCCATCGCCTGGCGTATTGGGCTCCTGGCAGCCACTGTCACTTTCTCTTTGTGGAAATGCAGGCTGATGGACCTGTACCACAGCCTGCTGGGCTGGAGGCTGGGGTCCCCCGTGACCTGTGACCATGCACGTTAGCTGGGGCTGCTGTAGCGAAGTTCCGCAGAGTGGGGCTGTAAATACAGCCCTGGGGGATGGAAGTCCAAGGTCAAGGTATCACAGAGCTGGCTCTGCTCAGGCCTCTGTCCTTGGCTTGTAGACGGGATCTTCTCCATGTCCTGGCATGGCCATCCCTGACCTCTTCTTTTAAGATCCTAGTCAGCTTGGGAAAGTACCCATACCAATGTCCCCACTTAACCTCAGTCACCCTTTACAGAGCCAATGTCTGGAGGCAGCACATTCTGAGGTCCTGGGGCAAGGACTTCACTGAATGAACCTTGGGGACACCATCCAACCTGCCACAGTGCCTGCCTCATGCCTTGGTGGGGACATGACACATGGAACTGGGTGGCTGGGGAAGGAAAAGAATGCCCCCGGTACTGGCGGTGAGGATGGGCATGATGGGCACCTCGCAGGCAGCAGCCTCTGGCCCCGAAGCCAGGCACCCAGCCATGTGGCAGTCACAGCTAAAGGCTTCTGTGAGGGACTCTCGTTCTTCACTGGAGATGAAGGGACAGTCAGGTTGTCATCCCGGGATGAGCAATTTCCTGGAACTGATGCCAGTTTGGAGGCACTGTGATCAGAGGAGAGGGACCCTGCTTGGCCATCAGGAGTTCCCAGCAGCCATAGCCTTGGCTGAGACCACACTTGCTCCAGATGGGGTCCCCATGTGCCCAGGCTGGGGGTCAAGGATAGGCCAGGTGCCCATCAAGCTTTGCCTGTGATACCTTCTCTCTGTGCCTCAGTCTCCCCATCTGAAAACTGAAGGGTCTGTGTTGCTGTGGGGGTGGAGTGAGGAGAGAGACAGCCATGCAGCACAGTGACCTGGAGGAGGTGGCCGGATGAGCCCCCCACTGCAGAGTCTTTAACACCAGGGCTGCCTGGGAACTGGGGTGTAAAATGCTTCTCTGGTCTCACTTGGGACTACTGTTTTGGGATAGAATAAGGTAAGACTTATCCAGAAACACTTGGGAAGGAATTCCTAAGACAGTAACATGGATTTTAACAACTGTCCTAACAATATTCATCACTCACATTTGTGAGATCCTCTCTCTGGCCTCCTTGAATCTGTCTCCTGTGAGGCGGATTTTATTTTTAAGCCACCACATGTAAGCGCTTCCTGCCTTGCGTGGTCAGCAGCCCGTCCCTTTTGGTTGGGATGCAGATCACACCCTCTTAGCCTACAATCTACCCAATAAGAAAGACAAAGTGATGGCTGAACAGAGGGCTTGCTGTGCACTAACCTGTGTAAGATGGAAGGGAAGTGTGCACACTCACTATGTGCACACACACACGGCATATCTGTTCACATGTGCAGATGTGTACATACACGCATGTTCTTTCATGTGCACTAGGAACATTTATGGAAGTAGGCAATCTGAGAGTGTCTGGGGGAAGCTATGAGCCTTCATTTTTACCTTTTGATCCTTTTGTCTTTTAAAGATGAAACTAAGTAGAGGTGTAACTTTTTCCACTAAAATATTTTTCTTTTTTTTTTTTTTTTGTGACCACTAAAATATTTTTCAAGGAAGAGCTATTTTTCTGGCCATAGGAACCAGGTCATGGGGACTGTCCCTTGAAAAGGGGTTCTTGCTACCTGCTGGGAAAGACCTCCCTCCTGTGTAGCCAAGACCTCTTCCCAGTTATGACTCAAACTTGCCAAAAGAGGGTGACCCTGGGTGATGCATGCTCCTCTCCCAAGTGAGGCCTTGGGGCAGCACGCTCCCTTTCTTCCCACCCAGGCCGCTCCTTTTGTGAGGTGCAAGAGGGGCTTGCGTCAGCACCCCAAAACACAGAAGGCCTGCTGTCCCATGGTCCTTGGGCAGGGGGTGACTGGCGTCCTTCCAGGGGTGCAGACACCTCATGTGTGATGTGCAATGCTCTGAACCAGCTCTTCTGTGCGTCCTCAGGCTCAGGAGAAGGGCCCAGGGAGCTCGGGGCTGCAGACTGTGGTAAGGACTGGAGGCTGGGTGATGGGGACGCTCCTGAGCTGCAAGCCTGTGCTCCTGGGCCAGGAACCGCAGCCCCTGGACTTGCCACTACCTCCAGCCTTGCCCAAAAGCCTGGAGCAGCATATTCCAGTTTGCTGTTAGCTAGGACCCCAGCTGGCACCTTCTGTGCAATCCCTATGTGTGTGTGTGTGTGTGTTTGTGCATGCAGCTTCACCTCTGTGGACATGAAACACCCAGAGTTGAACTCACCATCCAATTCTCCTGTCCCTTCTCCTCTTAAACATCTAATGCTTTTTGCCATTTCCTTGCGCTTTGCTCACTGTATTCAGATGACAAAGTTGGGAAAGGCAGTGACAGATTCCCAAACTGTGACTGCGCCATTTCGTGCTGGGAGGAGCCTGGCAGAGGTTGCTCTCTGCGGACAGTGCGGGCCACCTGATGTTCTCAGTAACAGGAGGCTGGAACCCAAGACTGTGAGCAAAACACTGTACCCCAAGAAGGAAGTACTGCATCCAGGGAGCCTCTGGCTCGGGGATGGCAATCAGACGTGTTGCTATCAGTTAGTTATGGGGCCTCCACCAGCACATGTTCTGTTTCGGGATCTTATTTCAGTTTTTATTTACAATCTGGGAAGAGTCCTCTTTAGGAAAGTCCGAATTAGAGATGTGAATTGTCTGATATGTAGCTGGGGTTCAGTGACTATTTGTCAAGTGAGTAGGCAAATTTCTATCACACCCCATTTGTGTTGTAAGATTGTTGCTAGTGTCCTTTTGAACACTCGCTTTTTCCTAGTAAGTGTTTTGTTTGTTTGTTTTTGAAACCAGAAAAATCCTCTGAGCTGTGCCAGCTGGACGCAGAGCCAGACACACAGCGTGAATCAGGAGCCCAAATTCTGGCTTTCGTGACTGTCATGGAGGTGGAAAACGGTAGTGTTTCTCCTGTGGATAGTGGTGTTTAGTTTTACCTACACTGCTTGAAACTGAACGTCTGAAGCAGTTTTCGAAGACTGACAGAACATTTTTAAAAATAGGAGCTCAAAGGGGAGTGCCAGTTTTATATTTAATAGCAAAAGGTAGGTATATATTTTTAACTTCAGGAAAAAGTCAAATTGAGTTACATAACCACCCCACCCGATCTGCAGCACGCTAAATGACCATTACGTAATTTTTAAAACTTTTGTCACTAAGTTCAAAACAACCTCCAGAATTAAAAAAAGTGATTGAATTGTGGGAAAATCCTCCCCCCATCACATTGTTCTCATTTAATTACTATTTTTTCTCAACTGTGGATATATGTCCAGGAATAGTAAGGGCAGGAAACACTTGCCCAACATTTTATTTTAAATAAGAAGGACTCCTTTCCATTATTCAAATTATAGGAAGCAAAACTTGGATGTTATTTTAATAAATGCACCATTATTTGTGGTAAGTTGTACAGAAGTCTTTGTGTTTTCCCTCCCAGGTGTTAGGGACAGCACACGGTTACCCCTATGAACCCAGAGGTCACGGTCAGTAGGGACACTAATGTTATATGGCAGCCACCTGTGCTGTTTAAATGAAAGCCACCCAAAATTTCTTATTGATTATTTCAGGCACAGTTCATTGTTTCTCATACATACAACACTAGAAATTTATCAACCTTTATTACTCCTCATCAAAATAAGCTCCTTTAGATTTCTAATTATATTGTCTAATAAATCCAGATGGTCAGTGCTATTAGTATATCATAAGAAGAACCATCATACAACCAACCTGTAGCAGATTACACAAAAGCTAATTACGTATCTCATCCACTTACAAAAATTTCTGAATTCATGCTTCTGTTGTAGCCTACAGCGAGGAACTCTGAATTTTCTCTTCTAAATATTGACTTTTTAACTAAGAGCACTGATTCCATTTTTTATGGATGAAAAGTTAGTGATTAAACTAGATGCAATATTTGCTGTGATGCAATTAAAATTTGTACATTAACTAACCCTCCAGAAAGAAAATTCTTTGCAAGAATGTGAAATTAATTATCAGCCGCTCAACGTGTTAGGTGCTGGTTTCCTGTATGAAGGAAACTCCAAAAGAACGATAAAGATGAATGAAATTTATTGGCGACTGTCGGACTGTAATGGCAGAGACAGACATACCACAACGCCAGATTCCACATCCAATCGTGCAGTCACATAATTGTATTCCTGCCTGATTCTGATAGCTATCAACCAAGAAATTTACTACAAGATTAACAGAGACACAGTAATGAAAAAACACGGGCGGCATCTTGTAATTGACTGTTATTAAAGTGTGTCATCGTGACCTGTAATAAACTCCTTGACTGCAGCTTTCTAGAGAAACTCGAGCCAGAACTTTCTACTACTTTTTTCCATTTTTAAGTTGGGCTGTGGGGGTCCCCTCGCCCCCAATCTGCTGCTGCTTAATAAGCGCATGGTCAGAAGCCTAGCAGACACCGCGCGGATTATGAATTAGAGTTTTAGGTGGGCTTCAGGACCGAGAGAAGTGAGGATTTATTTGGATGGGGCTACTCGAAGACAGCAACGAAATGATCATGCGTCATCTTTACATTTCTAACTTCTACCAAATGAGTAAAGCAGGGCAGATAAGAGAACTGCGTGCCAGCGAGTCAGTTTTCTTGGGACACAGAGCGGTAGCCGCAGCGGCCCTTTCCATTCATATTTTAATGAGGGTAGTATCTCTAAGGCCGTCCTCGGAGGGCGGCGGCAAGGTTCCCGTAAGATTACAATAGGAGTTGCTTTAGTGACAAGCACCATTCAAAATCTTCACAGTCCAGAAAGAAAGACTCAGTTTTATTCTGCTTGTCCCAATACTTACTGCACTCTTAGAATCGAGACAATCTGAGGAGGAAAGAGGCTCGATGATTCTATGAACAGTGTTGAAATTTTCCAAAGGTAGTTCAGGTAAGGAGAATCATTTAAAACTCTCATCATGTCTATTTTAGCAAAATCAGGTTGCGTTACCACAAAGAATGTAATCATTGTGTGCTGCAGTGGGCTAATAAAAATAAAAACCAAAAAAAAGGCGCTGCTCTGATAACCATCATTTTCATAAATGCCATCTCTAGAAATCTGATGGTTTGGGATTTTAGGATCAAATTTGTTTTGATAGGCTGACCTCTGTTTTTCTCACCTTGGGTGTGTTCCTCTTCCTGTTTTGGTGGACGAGGTAACAGAGTGTCTTCGATCTATCTGCTAGCAACCATGTCCTACTCTGAAAGAATCATTACTCCAAAAGGGCTAGTGAATTGCATCAAACAGCTAGTCAGCCTTCCTGGACTTAGAAAATGATAGAAATTCATGTTGTTTTTTCAGTACAAAGTACTTATCTTAAAATAGGCACTCGGTTGATAGATTCCAACATGGAAGATTACATTTTTGGGATGAGAAAAACAATCCCCACATAGAGAGAAGGCTTTACTGTTGGGACTGTGCAGCGGCAAGAGATGACAGGGCCCTCAAAGTCAGTCCTGCAGGCCTTCCTGCCCAGGCATCGGGCATCGTGGTTCTGCTCCGAAGTTTGGGTGAGTTTAAAAATATAATCGGCATCAACAAAACAGTTGCTGGCGTGGCCTAGCTGGCAGGAAGTGCCTGGCACCCAGGATGAGGCTCCTCGGAGTTCTCAGCGCCTGCTCACCCCCAGACCTTTGGCCCTCCAGGCCCTGGACCGTCCCCACCCCCCAAGTTTCAAGTCTGTTTACTTTCCCGAGGGGGGGAGGGGGTGGAGAAGGGAGGGAGAGGGGTTGAATTTCCAGATTACAGTTAGATTTTTAAATGAGAGCCCATTCTTCACTTTCAAGTAAAATACGCCTCATTAACACCCAGAAAGTGCTATATTTATATATATCTGTATCAGATAGGGAAATATACTTAAAAACACATGCATCTCAGAAAGCAGTCATACCCCTGATCATTCTGTTAATGATCTGCCTTGACTAGTTGTAATTTAAGAATTTACCTTTGCATTCTAGAACTTTCTCCAGTGACTTACACGTTTAATGCTTGGTACCTATCAGTTAATAAAGTTGCCATTTTGTTTGTTAACTTGTGTATTCCTTGTTACAGCTTCCAAAGCTCTAAGGCCATCACCCAGAATAGACATGAAAGCAACTTGTATTTGGAGTGAGCACTTGGAGTAGACATTGTTTAAAAAAATTTAAAACATTCATGAGGTTTTTTTTTTTTTTTTAAACCTTGGTACTTCAGGGACTCAGCAAGGGCTGTGGCATATTCTAGAACAACAAATTATTTCATTGCAAATTTGGACGCCAGGGCCCGGAGAACAGGTCAAAGTCAAACTCAGTCAAGTTTGGGGTCCAGGGTTTTACCTGTGCGAGGTAGGTGCGGCGGGCAGGGAGTGGCGTTTTTCTCTCTCTCCTCTTCTGGGTTCCTTTGAACGTGTTTGTACAGAGTTGATTCCTTATTGAAACCGGGCTGACGGTGGCACCGGGGTGGTTTATAATCAGCCTGGCCCCCATACTCCCTTTCATGTTAATTCCGCCGCGCTGGCGGATCAGATTTGCGGCCAGATGGCGGCGAAGCGCGGAGACCCTTTGTGCGCCCGGGCGAGCCTGTGAATGTCGCGCGGTCGTTGGCACCGGAAGGGTTCACACTGCGTGTGAAAGGGGACAAAGGAGGCTGGATATATCAACACTGCAGAAACCGAGTTCATTTGTGATGCAGCCCCTTTCACCGCGGTTGTCAGGCAAACTTCCTACTTTGATCAGCAGAGGGTGGAGAGGGAGAAAGGCGCAAAGCGCGGGCCTCGGCGCGGTCCGTGCGCCCTTGGCTGCTCCACGCCCCCTTCCGGAAGGAGCCGCTGGGCGCAGCTCCTGCACCTTGACCTGTCTAGACGGCCCGCAAGTTTTTGTGTCGGTTACCAAGGGCGCGGGGTGCTCTTTGACCCGCGCCCCAGGCAGAGGCGGTGGTTCGAGGCCCCGCAGACCCGCCGGACCAGGAGGAGAGGGACGCCCGGGGCGTGCGCCAGCTGTGCCCAGGGAGCGCGGTGCTGACCCGCACGACCCGCGTCCCCTGCCGGTGCCACCGCGGCCGGAGCACTGTGCACTGCGGCGTGGGAAGGACGAAACTTGGGCTCCCAGCGAACGGATGGGCCGCTTAGAAGCAAGAACAGTCTCTCTCTCTCTTCTCTCCGCCTCTCTGCTAGATAGCAGCCTTTTTGTGACTCATGCTTTTTCTACATGTGCAACAACTTTTTAAAATGATTAAATGTGTGTGTATAGTTTTTAGTTTGAGTGTAAGTTTTCTGCCCACTTTCAGGTACACGCATTCTTTCTTCCTAGACCTAAACTAACCTTAGATGATGCAAGTAACGCCCGGTGCCGAGGCTCCACTACAGCGGCGTGTGTTTGTTGCAGACGGGCCGGTGTGTTTCCACGCGCTTTCCCTGCACCCTCTTCTCCACATTCCCGCCCCGAAGTCCAGTAGTCCTCCTGGCCATCTGTCTCTCCCTAGGTCCCCCTGGCCCAGTCTGAGGCGTTCCTCATCGACCTTCTGGATAAAGTGTGTGAGCGGATGAACGATTACCAGCTCGATGAAGACCCGGTGACTAAGGAGAAGTATTTCCGGAGATATGCTCCGAGGAAAGGGGACAAGATATACAAGGAATATAAGAGGTTCTATTACTACTCTGATGCCTACAAACCTCTGAAATTCGCGGTAAGCCCGCTCCTTCCCGGAGGAGCCATGTGACCCTTTAGCCTGGTGTGGGTAGTGTCTTTGTCCTTTGCTGCTTGTTTGTTGTTGCAACACACAGGACAGTACAACACACATTCCGTGTCATCTGTTTACTTGGCTGTCCTGCTGCTACTGGCTAACCTTGCATTTAGCGAGTCTCTTTTTGAGACACTCGAGGGTTTATGGAACCCAAAGTGATTCGTGGAGAGGCCGAGGTGATAGTTTATGGAGGTGCCATCCCCAGATCCCAGTGACTCGAACACAGTGTGTGCCCCATTTGCTCAAGTGACTTTGTCCTGTGCCCAGGGAGGTCTGTCAGATCTGCATATAAGGATGGGGTTCTAGGTTAAAAATCCAAATGGAAATGAATGTCATTTTCAAATGTTTTAGAGCCATGGAGGGGTAGTGACGTAATCATCTTTTTCCTTCTAGGCTTCACGGGAGAGAGAGGTTCTCCCTCCCAAGTTAATTGAAGAATTCTAGCACAAACTAAGTTAAACAAAGGCATAGGTAGGATGGTTGGTATAAAGCCAAATTTTCTTCCAGTATAATGTTGATTTTATGTCAATGGTGACCTCCAGTTTGCTAGAATGTGCCTGGCAGAATATATTGCAATGTAGTTCCCTTTACTTAATGATGTTGAATCACATACAGTGATGGGCAGGCCTGTTTAAAAAATGTATTAAGTTCACGCATTGGCCAAAATGTCAGGCCTGCTGAAACCCCAAAATGAGGACTGTGGCTGACATTTGGAGATATCATTTTAATTAAAAAATGAGGGCAGTAATTCAGGGTTAAAAGTACCATGGAATTGAAATGCAATGTTCATGTGTTTGTGTTGCACAGGTTTTAAATAAACACATTACAATGGAATTTAAATATTCTTAAATGCCACTTAAGATTTTTTAGAGTCTTGCTTAATGATCTCAGAAACTGATTCATAAGTCTCTCATGGATACCCTTCAGGAACGTCAGACTTACTGAAAGTGCCCCTTAGTAGCTCTTTAACGAAAAGCCATCTCAGTTGTAATTTAAGATTTTCTGATGCAGGGGCAAAGTTGAGCTCCCTGTGCCCTGCAACGGCAGGTTTTTTTTTTGGAGGGGGGCGGGGAGGAGGGAGCAAAGTGAGATTTTGTCTGGATCTCTAAAGGGTAAGAAAAGAGACTTCTTTAACCATCAAACAGGTTCTCTACAGTGAAATTGAAAATGTGTTTGTTTTGATTGCTTCGATGGCTTGATTGTTTTCACACTTTCAAACCCCAAACTAGATTATTATGTTAAATCGAAAGGAAACTGGTCCCGCCACCTCAAGAAGCTGTGTTCTCTAAATTGTTTTTAAAAATAGAAAACTGAGACTTTTCTGCTCCTTCAGTAGGAAACTCATTTCTTCCTATGACTTGCATTTCCAGTTTTAGGACGACAAATACAAAAAGCCCTTTCCTTCCTTGTCCCCATGCATCTTGCAACATGACTAATGATTTAGTTAAGTCCCACGAAATGATGCAATTAACATTCTGGGAAGAGGGCTAATCCAAGGCAGTGATGAATTAAGCCAAAGGGGCCCCCCAAAAATAGACTGCCTTGGTTACATGATCTCATATATACAATAAAATGTTGCTAAGTCCTTCCCAACAAGATACCCTTCCAGTGTGTATCCAGACGCGTAGTGTGTTGCTATTATGTTTCTGCAGTGCGAGAATATAATAGAAGAGTACGAAGATGAAATATTCTCACTTATCGCGCAGGAGGCACACTACTTTGCTGACAAGCTGTGCAGTGGAAAATCAGGTACTGTGTCTGATGTAACATGTGCTTGCAGCCCGTGCCCGCGCCTCCCGCTCAGCCGAGCACAGCTTGTTTGCAGACCCAGCCTCACTGCCTCCTGCAAGCCTTGCTTTGGTGCAGGGTTCTGGGGTCTCCCTGAACCGGATCCACGGGGACCACAGCACAGGGGGGCTTTGCCCTGTGTACTTCCTTCCCCTGCCTTTCAAATAGATCCAAACTCCCTTGGTTTCCAAAAGCTAAGGAGCCTATTCTTGTCGAGAATTAGGTAACCCTAAAGCACTTGCTTTTAAAGAAAAAAGCAACTTTTAGAGATTGGATTTTCCAACCCGATCCAGGCGAGGAGAATCTCATGACTTAAATATCTGCTATACCAGCAGAAGATGGAATTTTTATTTTGTAAGAAAAAATTTTAAGTTTTTTTGTTTGTTTGGGGCAGGGTGTGTTGGTTATTGTTTGTTTGTTTTTCAGGTTCCTTTCTCAGAGTGTTAACATCTTTAAAAATTTTTTTTCTGGCTTAGTGGGTAGAAAATAATAGTTGACTCTCATTCTTAGATGCACGTACTGCACACGGGCACGCTCAGAAGCCACAGGAATGAGCAGAGTGGTGTTTACTCCATAGCAAGGTGGGGCCTGGGACTGCTCACCCTCCCCGCCCTATGGCTGAGCTGACATCCAGTCCTGTCGCTTTGATAATGGTTAATGCATGCACTGAGTGTAGTACAGACCTTCGTTCTTTTCAGGTATCTTTGGGCAGAAAATGAATGGCTATGTAAGAAGACAGCGATTTAGCACCACTGGACTACTTTGTAAGCCATAGGAAGCTTGAGACATTCAGCATTTAGCAGGTGTTTACAAAAAAGCATAGCATGCATGCACACACACACAACTACTGTGTAAAACTTAGTGCCAAAGTCCTTAAAATGACATGCACTCTCTGTTTATAGATAAATATTGGGAGCATCAAAAGTTATTAGGCAAGAAGATCATAAACACACCACTAAGAACAGCGGGAGTTTTCTTATTGAGGAGTAGATAAATGGGCTGTTCTCTATTTAAAATCTTGTTTCAACTGGAAGTTGCAGAAGAATACAGTGAAATGACATAATGGGGCTCGTCAACAATTTTAGGGTTTTTTTCATTGATGTTGGATATATAATGTGGAAGTTTGTGAGATTCACATAAGCTGCTAGTCAAACTTCTCAAAGAAAGCAGTTTCGAAGTTTTTCAGGCAATTCAGTGATGTAGGTATGTGTTAAGATACATGCACACACGTGATGGACAGTATATGAAATAGTTGTTTTCCTATTTATTTCCTTACAAAGGGTCTGGGTTTGTCATAACTGTCTATGATAAATGCGTAACTTGCAGTATGAACGCCTACTCATGCGGTCCAGAAAGGCTTGAGTTTTACCCACCGTTCACGACAGTGTCACCCCTGAATTAAGATTCTGGGAAGATTCTGTCCCCAAGTTCAGCACGTTGACTGAGTTTCAGTAACGTTAATGACCTTTCGTCATTACTTCTACATAGATATAATTGGAAATTCAAATAACATTAGCCTTTGCTTTTTAAAAAACATCTGGTCACCATGCCCAGAGCTGTGGAGGGCGTACTCGTAGCTGAGCGTGGGGAAGCTGGTGGCTGCTTTCAGGTGATACTTCCTCATGAGTTGTGCTTATGGGTGTTGTAAACCATCTGTAGGCTGAAAACAGAGTGAACTAATCTTAAAAAGAGATACGATGCCTTCCCCGAAAAACCTCCCATTGAAGTAAGTTAACAAGGCAGTGGCATGGTAGAAAGCTTTTCAGACTGAGATATTATAGCTAGAAAAAGCTAAAGCAGCACCCAGTGACAGCAATCCGAGTACATGACTGCAGTGACAGCAAAGAAGTGATGTATTTTAATGTATGGGGACAGTTTTGACCACTGCATTAAACATGAGACTTTTACATCACAGGAGAACTCCAGGTGCCCTGAAACATAGCCTGAACTACAGCTGCAGTGAAGTTTCTTACCAGGGCAGGACACACCTACCCTGTTTTAGGGCAGTGATACTGAATCTGACTACGCGGTGTAACACTTAAGCATGTTAGGATCTCCGCAGTCAAAATGATGTTTCAGGGGCTGGGGATTTAGCTCAGTGGTTAGAGTGCTTGCCTTGTAAGCACAAGGCCCTGAGTTCGATCCCCAGCACCAAAACAAACAAACCAAAAAAAAAAAAAAAACCAAACAAACAAAAAAACAAAATGATGTTTCAGAGGGGTGACCAGGGGTGTGTGTGTCTATGAAACTGTACATTTGTAACTGTTTACTGAGTGTATACTACATGCACGCTGCTGTACTGAGATCTAGTAAAATGTTCACCTATTGCTTTTAAAGAGATCAATAATCATTTAGAAAATAGATACTTCTAGGACTAGATATTTAACTGGAAGTTTACTTTCTGTATTTACTGCGAACTCTGCATTTATATGAATTTTGCTTTTTTCTACTTAATGCAGATTGCTTCACTTTATCTGTAATAGTTACACGTGAGCAGATGAGGGCACGCTCAACAGAGTCCTCAAAACGTTAAGGTTTGCACATTCACCCCTGTACACCAAAATAAATGGGGTGTAATGGACACAATATATCGTACATCCAATTTAGGATGAGCACGTTTGAGCTAAGAGCACATCACTGAGCTCCGTGCATGTTCTTGTCGTCTCTGATGAAGTCTCCCACTCAGTAAAAGGTCCAAGACTGCAGGGGCCTGGGGCTGCAACCACGGCATCAGGCACCAGAGCAAAGGGGAGTTGCCAGGGTCCCTCTGCTCTTGGCGGAGACAGGAGAACAGGGCTCCTTCTTCACGTGGTTTCTTTTTCCTAGCCAAAAGTTAAAAGTAAATAATTAGCTAAATCATCAGCTGAGGAATGTTCTGAGCCATAGAACCCTTTTGCTGTCTTGAGGTGAAAACAATTAAAATCTTAAAATAATACAGGATGTGATTAAAACACAACTATATTCCACTGAAGGTAGAAAGTGCACTGCTATAGATTATAAGTGAACAGACATTCTTATGTTTGCAGAGGTATTTGTTAGGTTGCGTGGAGGGCATAAATAGAAATACATAAATATCTTCACTGCCTAGCACTTCTGCTCTGGATCTAATATTAACATTTACAAACATAACTGTAGAATTTGCCATGTATCCATTTTAAATGCAATATGTAGAATAAGATATCAAGTATCTGGAAATGTTTAGCCTACATTAAATGTTTTGTCTGTGTTTCCCAACCCAAATAGGGAGTATTAAATTCTAAAATATAAAATAATTACTTTGAAAGGCCAGCATATTTCAAATCAGCTACATAGCTAAAACCATGCATATCCCTTCTAAATAGAATAGGCATTTATTGTTTTCGATTGGAAAAGTAGTGTGAATCTAAACACCTAGCTCTCTCTCGGATTAAATGACAAGTGTCCAGTGCTCCTTCCAAGTTGGACACTGTCTCTGAGCCGGTTTCTTCAAATATTCCCACACCATGGGTGAGATGACACGACGCTTGGGCTTGCTTTAAAATACTCTGGGCAAAACCAAGATTTCGAGATCAGAATAAAAGAGTGTCGATCATTGTGGAAGTGGATTTGGAGACCAGAGGAATAGATTACACCCTTCTTTCTACTTTTGTGCATATTTGAACATTTCCATAATAAAAGCTGAAAAATATGCTCTCAACAACGTGTACTTTTTGTGGAATGTAAATGACTTAATGGTCTGGTGTTTGATTCGCTAGTAATGCTATCTAATTTTTTTTTTTCTAGATCTGTGTGGAGCTTCGGCTAATCACACTGAATTCTAGAAGTGATGTTCAACTCCTTCTAGAGAGAGCAAAGTCACAGCTCCAAAGGTCAATGTCTGCATTTATGTTTGCATGTCTTTCATGATAAGAAAATTTGTCTTATTTATACTAGGTTCATCTCATGCATGATATTGTTTTGAAAATTTGTTTGGCATCATGACAAACCCTGACTCTTTCTATAGATGAAGCAGAGTTCATGAAACTTAAATTTCCTTTGCAGATTTGGACCAAAAAGACTTGGTAATAAAGCATTAAATTTGGTTGTGAGGGGAAAAAAGCAAAGCTGTTTCATAAGGAAATAGGGATTCTAAAATATTTACTCGCTATTTCCTAGCAGAGATACATACACACATACAAAGGCAGAGAGTTTATTTGATTTCTCAAATGCTTGATTGGATACAAATTTAGGAAAACTTATTGCAAATAATTTTAAATTTGGTCCTCTGAAGGATTCTATATGATATTGGGGAAAAGAATGAACCCATTTTTATCAGGAATGAAATCTAGATTTCAAGTTTAAGCTGTAGTTTAAAAATTTAAGTTTTAAAACTTCATCTCTAAAATTTAGTGGAATGGAAAAAATAATGAATACCCTTTACACTGAGCAGTACTTGAGTCTAAATGATTTGCAAAGTGGCTTTCTCACGACATCGTGTATTAAAAGATGACAGTACTGATGGTGTTTTGTTGTGCTGCAAACCCTCCTGGGCCCTTTTCTAAAGATTTTTGGCTAACATTGAGTGTGTAGATTTTACTGTTGAATAACGTATTATTCTTCTAACAGGGATAATTTTTGAGGATGTGGTGATGGAAGGGGAGGGTGGTGTGGGGAATCGACTATCCTTAATATAATGCAAAGTATAGTACTCTTGGATATTTAATTGTCTCTGTTAAATTTTCATTCAATGGAGTTGTGAAATCGACTTTAATTGTTCGGCTTGTTAGGGTAGCAACTATACTTATTTTAATAAAGAAATCCTCTTGGTTGCCAGTGAGAATTGAGTGGGTAGCACTGTGCAAATTCCGCACCAAAAAAAGCTAAAATTGTGAGCTCTATTGTTATACAATTGCCTAGAAAGTACACTGTTTACACCATTCCATTGACTCTTCAGCTTGCAACTATTCTTAAATTTAGGAAAATTTTCCAAAACAAAGGAGAAGGGATATCCATTTTCTCCCCTCTCCCAGTCTGATTAAAAGTCAGATACATATAGGCTAATGACATTTATTTGCGAGTCTGAGAGAGTGTGTGGGTTTGTTTGTTGGTTGGTTGTTTTTTTGTCAGGCCAGTAACTAGTTGACTGTTACAGTCACTCTGTAAACCTGCACCCCACCTAACACACAATGGAAATAGGATTTAGGGATACTTAGCATCATTTTTCAGCAGAGAAGTAAAGTTGTAACTTAAACATGGTCACTATACCTTTATTTAAAATCATCTCTTTGAGATTAATTTGGCATTTGAAATAGTGAGCCATGGACATTTTCCCAACTTTCTTGGTAGATGCATGTAGCCTGACCATGAATCTCTCCAAACACAAGTGACCTTCACGGGAACTGGGGTGAGAGACCGTGGCAGGAGGAAACTTCCATGAAACCTGTAAGGACTAGAAGTGTAGAAGTGTTACACCCTCCCTTCCACACCCTCAAGTATAGATGGAGTGAATGCTAGCCCTGGGAATTCAGGACCTGTGGGTCCTGTTTCCAACCCAAACCAGCGCAGAGGGAGCGGGGCACTTTCTGTCTCCAGAGGGGTGTCTTCATGGATGTTGATGTTTCTGCCTCAAATGGAGAGAACCAGACACCTGAGCTCTTATCTGATACCACGTTTTGCCAAATACGGGTTTTAAGTTCTTTCTTGGACTTCCCAGTAAAAGCAGTCTTATATGTTACAATATTTTTCATAACCATCACTTGGATCTTTTTCTTTTCAGATATTTTTTTTCCAGGCCAGACTTGTTGAATCTGTGTAATTATATGTGAAAACTTATCTGTGTGTGCAGGGGCTCCCCAGCTCCCCCGGGTGACTGTGGGCTGCTCTGCTTCCCCTTGTGAGCAGAAAGGAGACAGAGCACCTGAGTCCCTTGCACCCCTCCTCAGCATGTTCCTGCCTTTTAAATGACATTTAAGGACCCAAACCAAGAGCAGTCCAAAAAGTCCAGAAAGGAAAGGAAGAAAGAACAAGAAACAATGCAACATATAGGGTATGAGAGGAAAGTTTTTCAGAATTAACCAAATTCGAGGGTAGAAATTCGGGGAGAAAAGAGGAGGTTGCTTATCTGGATAGTGAGCAGAAGAGACAGGTTTGGAGCTGACGGCCTCAGGTTGTGCTTTTGTGGAATGGTGCGCGTCGGTCTCCATGAAGACCTGCACGATCCTGTCCTCAGACCAAAGCGGCCTGGGGAAGCAGTGCACCTTTCTGCTGTGGATCACTATTTGCTGAGAATAAGCCAAGACCAATGAATCTGTTTCACTGAGGAGTGGAGAGCAGAATTGAGCTCAAGTCCCACCTGGGAGAGATCAATACTTTATTTACTCAGACAAGCCCTAAAAAATAAAAAGCAAAAAAACCAAGAATCAATAGCTGGCTATATTTTTATATCTATTTCTTGGTTTAGGTTGATGTTTATTCATAGATGTAATAGCTTCATGGAAATAAAAAATCATAAATTTCAGATCCTAATGAGATACGAGAAAAACCCTTTGCGGGTGTGACTTTTTGGTCTGTTTTTAAGATTGATACAGATGTGTGAGCTTATACTGAATGCGTGGAAGCCCACTCCACAGCACGTCGCAGAGTTTGATACCAAGATGCGCTTTGCAATGATGTCACAGTTTCGCAATAAAAATGTATCCGTTGGATACCCATGTGTCTTTAGTGTGATTCTCCACCTACAGTTTAATTCCCCTTTATAAGTTCTTAAATTCCTCGTGTTATTTGCTTTCAAGAGCAAGGAGCTAAGTGAATAAACAGGTCAAATGCAATAAATGAAATTGAAATACGGAAGTTGTAGAAATCCACTGCCCCGGAGTTACCTGGGGAAAGGGGCAGTGAATGGCAGTTCTCTGGCCTGCAGGTTGGCTGGCTTCCCCGTCCCTGCCTGGCGTGAGCTTGCCGAGGAAAAAGGCTGTCTCATGACCTGCCCTGCACGGCGGAGGGGGATTGTATTTGGTGCATGATGGCTCATTTCCGCATTCCTCAATACAAATAGGGTCCTCAGTTAGGACAGTTTGTAAAAGTGGAGTCTGAAGCATCAGGTGCAGCTCTCTATCCTGGAGAGAAGGGTACTCCAGGAAGGCCCAGAGATGGATGGACGGATGGATGGATGGATGGAAAGAAACCCAGATGCATAGCTACGCATATACGAACATATATATACATAGGTAAGTAAGATCAGCACACAGGAAGCCGGTCAATGTTTTGCTTCTCCAGGGTGGAGATCCAGAGAAAAGTGTCTGGGAATTCCTTTAAGTCCTAACAGAAAATACATGATCCCTATTCTCTTTACTTTGAAGAATTATCCCAAGATTTTCATGAAAGAAAAAGAATTTAAGTTAAAACAGACGTAGGAAATACTCTACCCCATAACAGCAAGATACTTGCAAAACATTTAATCTATTAAGAAGTCGCTGGAAAGCAAAATGATACAAGGTTACCATGAAAATACATTAGAATTTTATATGTGCCGTTATCTTGGAACAGGGATTTGAAGAATCCAGTCGGGCCAGGTTGTGTCCCCCAAACATGACAGCACAAAGCAAAAGCTCAGACAATAAAGCAAGTGATGAGATAGATGGCCGTGTCGCCTCAACGACAATGACACAGGCCTGGGTCCAGGTGGGGCTGATACTCGATGAGATGGAGAGGCTGGAAGGCCCTCAGGGATGTCAGCACCCCCAAATCCAAGGCACACAGGCCCTCAATCAAGCACTGGATGCCCAATATCAGCTAATTACACGTGGCTGGTGCTCAGAAAAATTCTATAAGCACTAAGTTAAAATTTTAATACCAATCTCGAACTTTACAGATAGCAGGGTTGGCACCTAAAGCGTCAGAATGTACTCCTGACATTTTATATTAAGGGCCTACCTCCCAGCAGCTTTCTGAACAAGTGGGAATTTTTCTACAGCATCTTGTCTGCAATCGTCCGATACAGGGTGACTGTAAACCTCGGGGTGACACCACCACCACAGAGAGAGATTTCAATCATGTGACCGTTGCCGTCTGATAGAAATCGTCTTTCTGGCTCTGTTGTTCTCTCTCGAAGGCCCTGGTGACGCACCTTCGTGGCCTCTGATTTGCAGAAGAAAGCGTGCACCAAAAAATAGACTGTTCGGTCCGTGCACCAAAAAATAGACTGTTTGGTCCCTATTTAAAAAGGCGCTCTATAAAGCAGCATTAGAGCAAATTTAATACAAATGCGGGCTCCATCAGCATTATTAAATAATTAGACCTTAGGTGGAAACATACCCTTGAACTCCCTTCATATGCAATCAGAGAGCCCTGATTAAATATTAATGCCTGAAGATTAAAGGGTCACGGGGGTGTGTGTGGCTTTTTGTGTTTTTTTAAAGCAATGCCCAAGTGGTAGGCAGGCAGTGTTGCAGATTAGCTCCATCTTGTGCCCTTGGTGGGTGTGAGGCTCTGGCTTAGTGCTGAGGGGAAGAAAGGCCCACGGAAACCCCCTTGCCATTCCAGGGTTGAGGCTGCCTGTGCTAGGTGGCTCCCGCTGCCTGTGGTGTGCAGTTCTTTTTTACCCAGCCTGGAAGGCTCAGGCCTCTGGGCACCCAAAGCAGATGGCAAGGGCCCCCGCAGAAGAGCAGCGAAGCTGGGAGCAGGCTGGATGTTAAACACTGTGAAACAAAGCCACCCAGGGACCCTGGTTCTCCCTGTGGACCAGGGACACTGAGATGGTGAAGCTAGGCAAGCGCTCTACCACTGAGCTAAATCCCCACCCCATGGATTCTGTTTTTAAGAAATGCTTTTCCTTCCATCTGCGGACTGAGTCTCATATCCTGGATTCCTTGAACAGTTCTACCTTTCTGGTCACCATGATTGACTCCTGGAAGAGGAGAGTTTCCTTTGTACTCACACAGGGCTGGGTGCTGTGCCAACCGCCTGGAGCTGCCAGCCAGAAGCAAGTGAGACCAGGCTGCCCGCCGTGCCCTGCCCACAGTGGGCAGCAGGCTTGGGTGGGAGCCAGTGGGCAGGCCTGTGTCCTGCAATGACAGCCCATTCCCTTCGGCTCAGCTATCTTCCCCATCCACATGGGTTCCAAGGTAACAAACTCCAAGCTAGACTCAAACTAAGCCCCATCGGGAATAGTGACAGCTGGCCAATCTCCTCCCCATTTGTTGTCGCTTCAATTTGCCCCCTAGAAAGCCTCCGCAGAGCTGAGGGAACCTTTACTGGGTTGGTCCAGAAACTTGAGCTCCATGGTGAGAGCTGAGTTCTCTCTGTCCCCCTGGGGAGAGGCTCTGGGCACAGTCCTTCCTGCACAGGTCCGGAAGAGCCTGGAGGGCGCCCGGGGTCACAGCACCCTGCACAGCCTCTGAAAGGGGTCCTGGTGCCCCTCCCCAAGGTCCCTCTTGCACAATCCCCCATGAGGAACTGAAGGGCGCAGAGCCCCTGAATGCCCACTGCCAGGAGTCTGAGTGTGCCCTGCTCTGATGCCTGGGTCTGGGAAGGATACGAAGGACCCAGAGGGGATCCCGGGGCGGTCCTCATGGTCCAGGAATCTCTGGGGCCCACCCGGGTGTGCAGGGGACCGTGGAGAGAAGACTGTTGGGGATTTTAGGTGAGGGGGAGCCCAGTCATGCTGGCTGCCTCCTGCCTGAGTTCCAGTCAGTGTGAACAGGGCAGGAACCTGGAAGGGATGGATGGAGACCTGCAAGGGATGGATGGAGTCCCCCTGCACCAGTCCACATGTCTCTTGTCCCAAGGAGGAATCAGCCAGATAGGAGAGACGAGGAGCTGCCACAGGATAGGGAAGGTATCTTCTGCCTCTTTCGATGTCCACCTGCCTTGCTTGTCCTGGGCAGAGACCAAGGTGTGGGCCCCTGGGTTGTGTGACAATGGGGCACTCTCCTGGCTTGCCATAGGTCTTGGCTGTGTAGGACTCTGTGTACCGGGGTCCCCAGGTCTCCCCAAGAAAGCCTCAGGTTTCATGCAGGGTCACACAGGGCTGGATGTCTCATCCCATGCCCCCAGCTGCCTGGAGGGCCCAGGACACTGGTGCTACTTGAATTCCAAGCACAAGCCCTGCTTCTAGAAGGGTTTCGTCCTTTTTTGCTGTCAATGAGCAGAGTAGAAACCTTTCTGTTTGATTCTGGTGTAGGCTTTGGCTGTGCCGGGGATGGGAGCACAAGAGGGGCAATGGCGTCTGTTATGAAGCCTTGTGTGACTCAGTGCCTGTGGCCAGGTACCCTCTGGTGGTTTTCTCCCTCCTTCACTGAGCGTGGGGGTGTCTACCCAGACCACCGGCTCTCTCTTGTTGTGGGGGAGGCTTCTCATTCTGATTCTTTCTCTCCATTCACTCAGAGCACCCAGGCTCACCATCCAAGGGCCTCTTTCCTCTTCCGGGGATAGGGGGATATCCTGTCTTGCACACAGTCTGGGGCAGCAGGCGAAGCCCCTAGCGGCCCTGCTATTGTCCTCCCTCTTCTAGGCAGGTCTTGAGGAGACCTGGACCATGTTCCTGATGACACTGTCAGTGTCCCCAAGGTTGCTTACTCAAGACCAATCAGAACTGCTTACTCAGACAGGTCAGATGTGGGCCTGTCCACTGTGACGTCTCTCTTAAAGATGATAGGTAGTACGCACCTGTGCGTCAACCAGAGGCAGGAGGACAGCGGTGAATGTGTGCCATGTCAGTGCGAGGGACTGAACACAAGTGTGGATGCAGACCTCGGGGACAGCGCCACTGCTGCCTTCTGTGCTGGAGGGGAAAGGTGGGTTACCAGGCCAGGGAGGATCATGGGAGCACAGGGCGGGGTCGTCCCGTTGGGCACTGACTGCTGTGCGAAAATGGATATAGGGGTGCAGCCACAGGGCTCAGCCTTCCTTCTCCCAGCTGTCCTGATGAGTGCTCTTACTGGGGTAACGACAGAGCCCTGCGAACTTCTGGAGACTCCATGGTCCTTTCCAAAATGCCCCCAACCTGAGCTTTCTTGCCTCTGGTAGTGCACGGGTCCTTGGGCAGCCTTGGAAAGCCTTTCTACCTAACGTTTCTTAGGTGGAAATGTTGAAATGCTTAAAATAAAATATGCAGACTGGCACAGAATCACATGCAGATGGTAAGAACACATACTCACAGTGGTGTATCTGCTCCTCTTTACTAATATATTTCAGGACAAGACCTAGGCAGTGTCTATCGGCAATTTTGTTTTCCAGTACAGGGGATGGAACCCAGGGGTGCTACATCCCCAGCCCTTTTTATTTTTATTTCGAGGTAGGGTCTCACTAAGTTGCACAGGCTGGGCTTGAACTTGCAACCTTTGTGCCTCAGCCTCCTGAGTAGCTGGGATGACAGGTGCGTGCCACCATGCCCAGCATATTGACAAGTGTTTTAAGTGGTGGCGAGCAAAAATGGTACTCTGAGATTTCTATGAAGGGACATAAAAATATCTGTGGTAAGAGTGGCCAATGTCACATGTGCGGCAGTGTCCTGTGGTTGGGTGTCTGGTTCACAAAGAAAAGAGCTGGTCAGTTTCAGTTAGAGACAGACTAGCAAAAATGGGGATGGATTCCCCCCAACCCCTGCCAAGATCTCAGAACCTATGTAGAGCCTGCTCTGGGTATTTGAATCTGGGAATCCCATGCGGACAACTGAACCTCAGAGAGGGTGAGGGAATCATCCGTGCTGCACGGCCACATGACCCTGTCTGTGCCCTGGCTGCCCGGCGCCAGCTTGGACTTTCTCCCTCCAAGCTCTTGTATTCCAATGAACATGAATCTGGAGGTTCTGTCCCAAAATGCTTCCAAAAGGATGAACCGACCACACTTGGTACTCAGATGCCAGACTGTTGGTGAACTGAGTTCTGAAAAGCTTTTCAGGAAGCAGAAAAAGTTATCAGTGATCTGAAACTCAGAGCACAAACCAGAATTGTCCAATTAGGGGGACTCAGGGGACCTGTGGCAGCAGAGGGAATCCGGTAATCCCACTGCTGGTGCTCATTTTGGGTCAGCGATGAGGGTGCGAGGAGTCGCTGCCAGCAAAGTGTCAGAGGGAAAGGAAAGAATTTTGTGTGCAAGTGAACTGTGAGTCTCACTTACTCCCTTCTAAAGGCCCAAGGAGGAGGTGACCTTTGGGGCCTGGGGGTCTGTGGTATTGAAATCCTTTGTGAAAGAAAGAATTCGAGAGAAATAGGCCCTGAAAATACTGAGTCATTCCATATGTTTCTAGAAACGTATACTACAAAGAATGAGGCTAGATATTGGAATTTTGTCACCCATCAACCCCGGAAAAGGGTGGGTGGCGGGACCCTTGGCCTTCCTAAGTCAGAAGCTGACTTTCCTCAGCCACGCTTCCCCAGCTCCTTGTCTTCAGTTCTCCGAAATGGCACAGAGTCCTCTATCCTGACCTCAAGCACAGCGTTGTATCTCCCTCCAGTTTCCTGCATCCCAGTGCTCCATGTGTCTGTGGCCAGAAGGAGCGGGCTACAGAGTCCTGGTATCAGGACAGCTTGCATGTCCCTGGTCCCCCGCCTGAGCCCACCTCTCCAGTCTCTGTCCTTCTCTGGGGACATGCAAGTCCCTATGGTTTCTAAGTACCCTGACTTTTCCATGATTCGCTGCCAATCCGTCCCCATGTTCATGTTTGTATCCTGCTGCTGTCCACGGTCCTTTCCTGGGCAGTGTCCCATGTCCCAGCCTCTGTTCTCAGCCCCTTTGAGATGTTCCCGAGGGCCCCTTGTCTCTCCTGTGCTCAGAGCTACCCGCCTGCCCCACATTGGTCCCCAACTTCCTCTTGTCACTGTGCCCTGGCCCTCGCAGCTCAGATGGGGTCCACATCTCTTTCTCTTTGTTTCCCTTGCTCCCAGAAAGCCCAGTCTTCCACCTTGGCCCACTCTCACCCCCGCCCCGGGCCTCACGGCTGCACTTCCTGGAGCCCAGATGCCTGAGACCAGCCATGGCAACGGCGGCGGCATGGAGGAGAAAGGCGACAAGGAGCGACCCAGACCTGGGGGACAAAGGGAGAAGGTTCCGGAAACCTCCCAAGTTCCAGGAAACTGGGTGCTGCAAGCTGGGCCTGCACAGCGCAGGAGCCTCAGAGTTGAGGAGGGACAGGGTACAGGCCACACAAGGGCATGCAGGTGACACCTGCCATCCTTGTGGGAAGCCATAATGTCCTGCCAGGGGGCCAGGTTCCCACAGGGAGATCCAGACCCATCCTGGGCCTATTCCCTGGCTGAGCCTAGCCCAGATCCGAGCCTCCGCACCATGGATCTGTGGCCCTGCCTCATTGTCCCTGGGTGCTTCCCAGCCTGCAGCAGGCTGCATGGTCCAGCCTGGCCATGACTACGGATGTAGACATCACTTGCTCCCGTGGGAGCGGATGCACCACTTCCGAGCTGGCCCCTTTTTCTTTTTGGGCAGGGGTGTTTCCTCTGTGTGACTTGGGCACACAGAGGACGCAGCCATGCGTGCAGCCCGGCTGCTGTGCTGGCCCCTTCCCAGGCTCTGCACTGAGTTGGGGGTGGCCATGCTCACCCCTCTCCTTGGGGGTGGTTTTTGTTTTGTTTTGTTTTGTTTGTGGGACTGAGGATTGAACCCAGGGCCTTCATGCTGAGCTCCAGCCCAGCCTTTTTTATTTTTTAGTTTGAGACAAGGTTTAACTAAACTGCCCACACTGGGCTCCAATTTGGGATCCTCCTGCCTCAGCACCCCCAAAGTGCTGCCATTTACAGGTGTGCACCCCACACTGTTCTCAGTCAGGTTTTTACCGACCCAGCTTCTTATCCTTCTAAATGTGCAGGGGGGGCAGGGACAAAATTGAAGCTCAAGCTCCCTGGCAATGGAAGCCAGGGGTGTGTGAGCCAAGTGTCCTAGGGAGCAGCTGAGCCAGGGCCACTGGAGAGGACAGCGAGTTTGGAGGCTCATTACGGGGGCTGGAGAGAGTGTGGGGTGCTCTGGTCTCTTGGGGAAAGAGCGAGGCACTGTCCAAGGCCTGCGCGAGCTGAAAGAGCAATCTGGCGAGGGCAGGAGGACCTGGTCCAGGGGCAGTGGACAGCTGGCAGGCCGGGCTGGGGATGCAGGGAACCTGCCTGCACACTCACGGGTCCCCGTGCCACTCCAGGGTGGGCAGCAGCCGCAGAGCCTGCCGCAGCCCCTGGGGCAACCACATCATCAGCCTCTTCCCTGCTGCCATCTGTCCTGAGCAAAAGAGTTCATTTTAGTTTGGTGACCAGCAAACCCCACCTAAGGCCAGCCCTACAGCGCCCACACCCTCACCCGGAGGTGGCACCTGCTCAGTGCTCATCCTGGTGCTCGTCCTGACCACAGTGACCCCTCCCTGAGCCTCCTCCTGCCAGGCTTTCAAGAAATTAGCTGTCAGCCACCAGAGTAAACCGAGGCTCACGGCCAAGGCCACCCATGAGAGTGAGGACTAAAGTCCAGGCAGGAGTGACCAGAGAACAAGGCAGGGCAGGGGCGAGTGCCAGGGAGCAGAAGGGGCCCAGGGCGAAAGGACGGAAGCATGGGCAGATCCCGGGATGCTTAGGGTGTCCCACGCTGCAGGATCAGGACTGTCCCATTGTCAAAAGGAGACATTGTTATCCTTCTTTTACATATGGGGAAACCGAGGCATGGGGAGGGTTATGAGGTCATCTCTCTAAGGCCACATGCTAGTAGCTGATGGCTGGGCTCATGCTGTGTCTGAAGCTCACTGAAGGACAGACATGGTTTGGTTCCCTCCCATGAGGGTGGTCAGTAGAGTGGTGGAAGCTGGCCGGGAGGAGGGGGAGCTGGTGTTCAAGGGTGTAGAGGTGCCCTTTTGTGAGATGAAGGCATCCCATGGCTGGGTGGTAGCACCAGCAGCAGGAGATCACGTGAGTGTCCTTATCACGCAGCTGTACACTTAAAAGTGGCTCCCACGGTAGATGGATGTGAGGTGTCCTTTGGCACATTCATTTATTTATTTATTTTGGGTGCTGGGGATCGAACTCAGGGCAAGTGCTCTACCACTGAGCTAAATCCCCAGCCCCGTTTGCCACATTTATAAAGAGACCCAGGTTGCAGAGTATGGCTCATTGCCACAGGTCAGGGGGCTCAGAGATGGGAAGGCAGTGCCACCGCAGGTGGGTAGGGACGTGCCTGGCACCTCGCTGAGTGAATGAGGACTGAGTAGGAGGGTTGGGGAGAGCCGACATACCGTCTCTCTGAGGTCCTCCGATGCAAGGTCAGCAGACAGTGTGCCCCACTGTGGCCCGAAGATGCCATGGCCATGTCTGTCCTCTGCTTGCATCCGGCTGGGGACAGCTGTGCTCAGGCAGCTGTCTAGTCCCACACGGCGGCTCACCAAAGTCACAAAGCATGAAATAAAACTGAAATTGCAGTGCTCACTACACTGGCCAAGTGGCCGCATGGGCTGGGAGGGGGTACACCATGTGGGCAGCAGACAGACGACATGTTCAGCACCACCAAGTGTCCCACTTGACAATGCTGAGGAAGAGTGTGGCTCCAAGGGACCCCTCATGGCAGAGCTGCTGAGAGCCGTGGACAGCAAGAATGAGCCGTGGACAGACTCAGAAAAGAGACTTCTGCCTGCCCCAGTTCACTGTGTCCTGGCCTCTCCGTGGGAGCAGCCAGTTCTCAGAGGTGCATTTGTGGGCATGCACATGCATACAAGGGGTGATCAAAAATACGGTGAATGCTGCTGCTGCGTGCCATCCAACGGAAAGATAGGCCCATAAAAACATGAAACTGTGTTCTCATCCACCTTATTCACTGGATCTGGCACTGTGAAACTTCTGACTCTTCCTCATAGTCAAAATTGCCACAAAAAGGAAGTATTTATGGATCAATTCAGGACTTTCAGGCACCCAAGAAAAGATACTCAGGAAAGAGGTCTTCCAGAACCGCTGCAGAAAGTGGCAGGAACAATGGGATAAGCATGCTCGAAGTTGGGGGGGGGGGTTGATTCATGGCGATGTGCCTTTTACTGAATCGCTGTATTTTTCCATTTTTCCATTATGTTGCATGTTTTCCCCTGATGTGCTGCAATATGACTGCCATCGGTTATAAACCTCAATCTCTGACATTGAGAGTGTTTTTGGACAGAGACAACAGAACTCACAGAACCAGGCAGGAGCCACAACTGAGTCGGAAGAGGATAGGAGCTCCCGGGCGGAGAGCCGTGGCCCACTGTAGGTGCCAGCGCCCTGGGGCTAGAGCAGGTTCTATGGACATGGCTGGTTCTGGCCCTGGTCCCAGGCAGGCACACAAGGCCCTGGGGTCCACGTTTGGGTCAGCTAGTCCCAACAGCTGATGGCAGAAGCACTGCGAGTCTTGTCTTCATTTTATGGATGGGAAAACAGAGGCCCAGTCTGGCTAAGTAACATTCCCATGGTCACACAGCCAAGCTCGGGACTCAAACCTGGGTGCTCTGACCCTACACCCCTCTGGCCTCCTCAGAGGGGTGAGAACAGGGGTGTTGGCATCTCAGGGTCTCACACCTCACCGGGGAAGTTCCCTGTCCCTGGCTGGCACTCTCCCAGCACTTTTCATTTGCTGCCATATGTAGGGAACTGCACTTCGCTCTCTGCTGTGTGAATACATTTGCTGGGAATTTACTGCAGCAGCCAAGAAATTAACTTTGTGTAGGTCACACAGCACTTTTTCTGGGGCCAGGATGGTGGGCACACCGTGAATAGAGCTGACATCATCGAGGGGTCTCGTGTCGCCTCCTGCAGATCTGGAAGCCCCGCAGTCAGTGTGTCTGGACCCAAGGACCTGGCCAGGGGCCTCTGACCCTGGCAGGACTCCCCCCATGGAGAACAGCCATTGTTGACCCTCTCTTGAGGTTTCCTCAGCCTGACAGAAGCCACAGCCCTAGTGTGGTGGGTGACGGTGACATCTCTGAGTGGGATGGAGCTCTGGTCTCTTCTGTGGCCCATGCTCAGGTTGCAGCTGGAGGCACATGTGAGCTTTCCCAGTACTGAGGCTCCCAGAGACAGAGAAACCCAAGGGGCTGAAGATGGGCGTGAAATGGGAGGGGGCCTCCAGGGAGGGAAGCAGCCCACAGGGCACCCCAGGCCCAGGACCAGAGGGCTCAAGGTGCACTGTGCATGGGGATCTGGTCTTGGGGACAATGGGGACGGAGGGTGGCTCTCAGTCAAATTAGGTTTCAGTCTGAATGCAGGTGTGGAACAAGTGACAAAGGGCCTCTTTGCTTTGCTCCTCCTGGGATGATGCTGGGGATCCGGGACCTGGACAGGACACAGGAGACCTTGTCACTTGGTCCATATGAGCCAAGTCAGGCCAACCTGCCCTACCACCCTCCTTATAAGCAGGACCAGTTTTCTGGGGCTGATGTCTGTGAGGCTGGCCCCACCTCTCCCTAGCTCAGGGAGGCCCCCGATTGGGTCAGTTTGTCCACACCTCACCCAAGTCATTGGCTCAGGAGAAGCATGTGACTCCTTGTGAACCAATGAGTCACGAGCGGTGTTCCAGGAGTGGGTGGAGCCTGTTGTGCCCACCTTTTCCCCGCTGCCCACTGCATGTGAACCAGGAGGTTCCTGGCAATGCCGTTTGCCAGAGTTCAGGTTGCATTCAGGCTGGGAGGAAGCCTTAGGACCTAGGCCAAGGAAGAGATCAAAGGAACCAGTGCCTGGTGGCTGGGTGCAGCCTTGCCCAAGCCTTACCTGAAGGCCACCTTGCTGCTGGGTTTTGCGGGCCAGTCACTCTCTGTGCTGCCTTAGCCAGTTGAATAGGTCTTGTCTGCACTTGGGACTGAAGCATCCTGTGGCCACAGCAGTAGATCTGTTTGTGCAGGTTGGCAAAGGAGGGCCTCCCACACAGACAGCAGTGCTGTGTCTAAGGCTCCAATGCAGCTGTGACCAGTGTGTGTACAAGTGTCACCTTGGTCGTCATCCTACATGCCCAGCACACAATGTCACCCAGCGTTAGCACCCTCCACTGGCAAAGGGTAGCGTGCATGGGAATAATCCTGATCAGCAGTGGCCTCCACTGATCACCACTCCCAGGGAGTCGCTGAAGTGGTGCTAACTCTCCAACAGTGCTGTTCAGAAGCTGGATGGTGGATGTGGGGTGTGTGAGCTCTTCACAGTGACAAGGGGAGCAGCAGACACACATACGCCTCAGGAAGACATCACAGCCCTTCTCACCCTGCCTCCAAGCCAGAATCTTCAGCAGGGGTGGTACTCTCCCCACTTCAGCAGCGGAAATGGAAATGAGGCTCCGTCAGGACCTAGGGAGGGACACCAGGCGGGAAGGGAGGTGCACGCACTCAGAGGCACGGGCAGGAAGCCTGTCTGTCTTTCCCAGACCTGGAACCCACAGGGAAGCGTCACCATAGACATCACCATCATCTAGCATGCCCCACCAGAGTCGCTGCACCTCTGGCCGGCCTGGGCATGTGTCCAAGAAGAGCTGGAGCCATCTACCCCCGACTCACAGGGCTGGCAGCCCTGCGATGTGGCCTTGCAGTCCTGTACCCAGTGTCCGGAGCCTCGAGGGGATGAGGCTCGCTCTCACATGGCTCGCTCTCACAAGCCTTGAGTGAGGGTGCTGGCAGGTCAGCAGCTCTAACCTGGTATCCCCAACCTAAGGACAGGGAGGCTGGAGGAAGTGTGAGTACACATGGGACACTGGGCACGCACTGTCTCCGCGGTCCCCAAGCAATATTTGTCCTGAGTGCTGGTGCCACAGGCTTAGCATGGCCTCTGTTCTCCATCACCCCACCAGCCAGTGACTCCTCTTAAAGGGCAGTCGCCCCTGGACGGGTCAGCACAGGTCCGCCATTCAGCCTGTGGCTTTGGGAAGGCTGTCATCCCCTCTGCTGTGGTCTGGATTTGAAGTGTCCCCAGAATCCCTGTGCTAAAGGCTTGGCGGCCAGCTGATTTGGGAAGTGACAGGACCTGAGGGCTCTGACTTCACCAAGCGGATTAATCAACTGGCAAGATCATAAATTGGCGGCATATCGGGAGGCGATGGAAACATGAAATTGGAAGGGGCGGCTCATGGCGGGTGCCCTTGGGGACTTTATCTGGTCTCTGGCTCCTTCCTTCCTGTCTGCTTCTTGGCTGCTGGGAGGTGACCTTCCACCATGATGAACAAAACCTCCAAAACTGTGGGCCAAAACAAACCTTTCCCGCTTTCAGTTGTTTTCCCAGATACTGTGTCACAGTGACAGAAAGCTGACTGACACACCCTCTGTCTTCTGTTGCCTGGATGTCACAGGATGGTCTCCCTGCATCCTTGTGAGCGAGCAGTGACTTCCCTCCTGGAGAGGACTGTGCCCCAAACAGTTGACCAGTGCTCAGTATTCTGTCTTCGGGGGTGACCCTGAGGCCCCTGAACTCTGGTGGAGAGGGTGTCTCACATTCCTGATCCCTTAGCACCAAAGGCAAATGCTTGGCAGAGGCTAAAAGGAGCTGAGGCTGGGGTGCAGAGTCTGCATGTGACACTCCAGGGCCTTGTGGATTCAGTGGGGAAGTGTCCAGCCGAAGCTTGGCCCCAGTGCTTTGCTACATGTCTGCCTTCTGTCCTGTTCTGCCTGCAGCACATGGAGGTCATCTTGGCGCACAATCACTTGGTTATCATTTCTGGTTTCAGGTCCCCAGGTCCCCAGGTCCCCAGGGTAGGAGCTTCAGTGCTGGGCTCTGCCTGTGCTCCAAGGGACAGGCATCCTCACCCGGAAAGCACTGGAATGGGGTCAAGGATGCTGCCTCTTACCTACTGTGCCACCCAAGGCTCAGCTTCTAGGCAGTCTACGTAGAGACAGACCAACTCAGGGTTACGTGGCTGGTGACATGAACCCCTGATAAAGCTGCAACCAATGTCACAGCATGACTGAGAGCTCAACAGGACTGCTACACACTCTCGGGCCACGACAGCGTCACTCCTTGAGGCCTCAGTCCTATAACCACAAGACAGGGAGAAGAATCATTCCAGGGTGTCCCATGGGACATTCTGTGTGAAACACTCCGTGTCCCGCAAACCCTGCCCACCAGAACCTGTGAATATGGCTATGTGGATACAGGGCCCCTGCAGATGTGATCAAATTAAGATCTGATCCCACTGGGCCAGGACAGATCCTAAGTCCAACATAGCTGGAGTTCTTGTGAGAAGAGGGAATTTGGGACCCAGACACAAGGGGTGGGGATGGAGGAGAAAGCCGTGTAGCCACAGAGGCAGCTGAAGTGATAAATCTGGGGGCTAAGGGACACCAAGGGTTGCAGGTGACGCCAGAAGATGGGAAGAGGTGAGGAAGAGGGGCCCTGTGGCACCTCAAGCCTGGGCTCCCTGACTCCAGAAGGGAGAGAAGCGATTTCTGTTGTTTAAGTCACCCACTCCGCATACTCTGCCATGGTGCCTCTAGCAAACTAATACCCCAGGACCTGACAGGACTCCATATATACTAGGTATTGTTGCTCTTTAAAACAGAAAGATGGAGTACACGGGTGTCCGAGAGTCGTGGCTTGGGGAGCAGGAGCACAGGAAGTATTAGTGTCTGTGGAGAGGACAGAGGCTAATGGGATTAGGAATGGTGAGAGGAGACCGTCCCAAGATGGTAGCTTCTGGAGTCTCTGGGACTCTGCGGGACTCTGAGCTTCCTTTGATTTTGCTTCCCAGGAATGTTGGAACCTATCATCTACAGACTGTGTTTGCAGTGATCTCTGTGTGTGTGTGTTTGTGTGTGTGTAAGTGTGTGTGTGTGTGCGCGTGCGCATGCATGTGCGCTCCATGTACGGTGGGGATCAGAGCAGAGCAGCTTCCCTGAGTCCTGGAACCTGGGACAGTGGGCAGCCTGCTGCCTCCCCCTGGGATGTGAGCCTCAGCCTGGCACATCTACCCCTTTCCTGGGATCCAGGGTCTAGAAGGGAGGACTAGGAAGCACAGGCAGGCTCAGGCCAGTGCAAGTCAGGTTTTCTGCCTGAGGCAGCCAGAATTCTAACACACCCTGGAGCAGAGAGACAGAAATTGCCTTTTAGATGGCTGCCATCAGCAATATTCAGCAGGCAGATTCTGCAGGGCAGTTTAACCTTCCGTGACCTCACAGCTCAGCATGTACAGCTTGGTGCGCGTGCGCGCACATACACACACACACACACACACACACACACACACACACACGTGCGCGCGTGCGCGCACACACCCGCGCCCACTCAGCTATTCAGAGAGATTTGCAACTCCATGCAGCATTCAACCCTTGGTCTTATTTTTCCTTCTCCTTGTGCCTACTATTTTACACTCACACAAGTGCAAACTTGCACATTTCACATCCATCAGAAATCGAAATGCACAGAGTCAAGAACCCAGGAGCTTCTTGCTAAGCAGGGCAATGCTGGGTGTTCACTTGGAGCTCAGCAAATAATTAATAGTAATGAAAATTGACATTGTAAAAATTAAAGTGAGAGGGTTGATAGGAAGGAATTGGCCTGGTTGTCAAACCTCGGGCCTAAAGGGAAACAGATTGCTTTGGAGAATCTTTTAATTAATTTCAGAGTTTCCCTGTCTCTCCTCCGCCAAATGAGCCGAGCTCCCTTCTCGGCCACTAGAACCCTCTGCAGAAAGACAAGGGAGGCTTGAATGGTGGCAGGGATGGACCCATCCTGGAGCCTCCATAATCCCCGCCCCCCACCAGGGAAGCCCAAGGTGGGGGTGACACAGCCCGAAGAGGGGTTCGTTTTGTAAATTTACTTTTATTACCGATGAATAAACCAAGGGGTCTGCCTCATTCATAGCTAAAATAAAAATGGGTCTCTACTGTGTGACCAAGTTCAGCCACTGCGCTGCAGCATTAACTTGTATTCTAACAAGATTAAAATATATTTGTCCTGGGGATTAGCATACTTAAGTCTCCTTTTGCCTTTTTAGCAGTGGCAGGGTACTTTGATCTACCTTGCGTGGCAAGAGCACGGCTTGGGCCCAGCTATCCGACTGCCAAGTGTGAAATCAGCCTGATGTCATCCCCATTCTTCATCTTTTACATCTTTCACCAGTTTAATTATATTTCCGCCACAAAGCTCTAGCACCTCATTGCATATTCAAGTTGGAGTAGGAAGCATTTTTTTAAAAAGTGCGGATGAAATACCCCTGTGGGGGCAGGGACAGGGTGGGGTAGGGGAGCTGCAAAGAGATGTTGGGGAGCGACCATATCCATCATCCATTTGGGTGACAGGGAGTTATCCGGAGACAGTTTCATCTGGAGACATTGACTTGCTTTGTCCCGATGGACAGATGGGCTTACCTGCGTGGAAATGTGTGGGCAACTTCTGCCGGGGCCTCGAGGCCCCCACTGCTTCACCTGGTTCCTGGCACGAAGGCGTAGTTGGGTACAGGGCTGTTTTGGTGGTGATGCCAGTGGGTCTGCCTTATGCTTCACTTTGATGTGCTGTTTTCATTCCTGGAAGCTCTTGTCTGTCCGTAGAAGGTGTCCTTCTATCTGATGAGCCCCTAGTCCACTCTGGGGCTGCCCGCTATGTTAAATTCTAGGGATGAGTCTTCAGTCTTTGGTGGGACTCCCTCCCCACCCAGCCCTGGGGTTCCAGCCCTTAGGACTGTCATAGATCCCTCAGACTTGCTTAGATAGCGGGACCAGTCATCAAGGCAGGGCTGGAGTTGGCCTCAATGTGGCACTGGCTATGGCCCCTTTGCCTCTGTGGCCACCAGGAGCCTCTTCTTGTATGGCTTGAAGTATGAGTGCAGAAAGAGGGAGGATTAGAGTGCTGTCAGGTCTCACTCTGCAGGCTGTGGTGGCCAACCTCTCCAAGGGCACTGGTGTGGGGGACAGGAAATGAACCACCTGTAGGGGTGGCTGGGCTTTGACCTTCACCCCAAGCTCGGGCCTCAGACTCCTTTCATATCCTGTTGCAGTCCTGGAGACCGGCATTCTCCTCAGCTCAGAGTGGACAGAGTTGGGCGTGACTTCCGCATACAAGCTGTATAGAATAGAAATGCAGATGGGCCCAGGAGCCTCAGAGAGCGGGTCAGCACTGGGAAATGCCCCGCTCAGACAGCCCCTTTGTCTGCCTTTCCCCTTTGGGGGAGGGGAAAGCACAGACAGGTACCTGCTGCTCCCCCGTGCTGTTTGGGACAACATTGGGCTTTGAAAATGTGCAGATTTGTGACCGTTTTTACTTGGAACCTTCTCTCCTGTTAAAATTGGAGGTTAACAACACATTGCTTCTTAAATTGAATGATATAATTATAAAATTATCTCCACATAATTAACTCAGGATTATGTTTCATTCTAGTTAGCATGTAATCAAAGCCTGTTATGCTTTTAGCTATAGGAACAGCAATTAATTTCGAAGGGTTACTTAGACTCTTTGCTATTTAGACAAAAAGGCTTCTCTGTAGTGAGGACGCCCACTCGTTTGTGTAGGAAGGGCTACAGTGTTGGGTGACCCACAAGAGGGTGGATGGGCCACTGCTTGGAGGGGCTTGGTGACAGGAAGTCCCCTTTCTGTGCTTGAGCGAAGGCGGCCTGGCCTTGGAGCTCTGCCCGAGGCAGCCGCGTCCTTTGGAAGGGAGAGCAGGGTGTGGGTACTGTATCTGGGCTTCCATAGGAACCTGAGGCATCTCAGACCCTCCTGCTTATTCTGAGGCCAAGAAAAATGTGGGGGCAAATCCTGAACAAGGGTGGGGTGGCCTATGATTAGGTATGCTTAGCATGCAAGAGGCCCTGGGTTGGATGCCCAGCACCCCCAAAACATCCAAAAGTAAAGATGGGTGCATATGTTTATGTGCAATAACAAAGTACACAATAGCAGTTTCTGCAAGAGTCGGGAGGTGGTGTTTCTGGAAAGTGCTACACAGTCCCCGCTTCTGCTGGCAGTGCTATTTCCTTTCTCCCTTACCTCCTATCAGTGTCCTGGTTTCTTTTGACACATGGATGTTGCCTCTGGCACGCACTGTGTCCTCTCTAGTTTTGCGTGGTCAGCTGCAGAGGTGGCCAGGCAAAACTGGTGGGCAGAAAACAGAGGTGCAGCTAGGTGCAGCACCTGTGCTGGGGGGTGGGGCTGCCTCGACCCAGAGGCTCCTCAGAGGAGAGCTCAGCCTTCCCCCGGCCCAGCCCATTCAGCCCAGGCGCTTTGTGTTCCTCGCCTCACAAAAGGCCCTCACAGGAAACCCATTAGGTAGATGTTCCTTCTGTTTGGGAGGAGAATGGCTCAGCACCCAGGGAGTCAGTGACACAGTCCGCTCCTGCGAGACTGCGCTGTGGGGCTGCCGTTTGAACACAGGGCCGTCTGCAGCAAGGGTGGGGCGGCACACGCCCGCAATCCCGGAGACTCCAGAGCCTGAAGCGGGGGATTCAAATTGAGCCCAGCCCGGGCAATTTAGAGAGACCCTGTCTCAAAATATAAAAAGGGCTGGACCCTAAAAGGGCTCAGTGGCAGGAACCCATCACCTTGTCCCATCCAAAACCAGACAGAACCCTTGCAGTTTCCACTAAACCATATTTCTTCTGGTGCTGAGGGACGTTGTAGAAGTATTTCACAAAATGCTTGGAACCCAAACCATCCACAAGCTAATGCATAAGATAGCAAGGCTCTGGGTGTGTGGACATGAGCTCAGCCTAAGGCCCCAAGCTTTCTCTAAACAAATGGATGTGGGGAAGTGACCAAATCCGTCTTCCATTCGGGTGATGGGAAGTTACCCAGTTTTCATCTGGAAGACACAACGGGCCTTAACAGCACAGTCTCTGCGTCATAATGGGAATGCATATTGGGGATCCTCCCTTGAAGTTACACGATAATGGTGCTCTAGGAGATACTTCACAGAGTAGTCAAAATCGTGGAGACAGAGGGTAGGAGGGCGTTGCTAGGAGCTGGGGAGAAGGGGAAACGGGGCCAGAGTTTCAGTGTTACAAGATGATAGGAATTCTGATGAGGGGCACGGCATTGGAAGTATATTTAACACTGCTAAAGTGTGCGCTTAAAATAGTTAATGAGGTAAATTTTGCTATGTGTATTTTACCACAATAAAAAATTAGGAACTGTAACAATAGTGCAAGCCTTGGGAGGAGCAGGATTGTGCAAAGGGCAGCCACTCTGCTGGTTCCCTTCGTCCCAAACATCAGCTTTCAGGGTTCACTTTGCTGTCATTCTTGCAAGTGGGAACGTAAAACTGTCAAAAATCTGTGAGACAAAGTTCTGGCCTAAAGAGAAAACTTTGGGGGCAGCATCTGGGATCCCACCCAGGGGCCGCAGCAGGTCCCAGCAAGTCAGGGCGCTGGTAGCCGGCGGCCATTGCATGCTGGGCAGCTGGGGCCTGTGATTACCCATCCAGAGAGCAGAGAAAGGGGAAAGAAGAAAAGAAATTTAGTGGAGGGGGTTGAGGTTGGGAAAGGAGGAGGGCAAGCCACGAGGACAGAGCCTGACAGTCCCTTCTAGACAAAGGACTTGGCGGGAGGTAAGAACTCCAAACGCCCTCTGGACAGATGGGTGCAGCAGGGCCTGCCTGGTCCTTCCATGGTCCCCACAAACAGTGATCCTCCCTTTTCTGCGCCCACGAACACCCTGGGCCGGGCCAGGTCCCTTCTACACGTCCCCACCAGCCTCTCTGCAGAAGGGAAAGCGCCGTGCAGGCCCATGCCCCCAGCACTGTCCCTCCAATCTCGGGTCTGGGGAGGTGGGCTGGGGCCTCCCAGGCGCCTTCCAGGCTGAGGGGTGAAAGGGCAGCTGGGAAGCTGCTCTTGGAAGCTCTTTGTTTCCGCTCCAGGCAGGCACAGGACTCAGCCCAGGAGGAGGGCGGGATGGGCTCTGGACTCTGAAGTTCCGCCTTCCCAGAGCACCTCCCCAGGCACACTGAGGGCTCTGGGCTGGAGACTCTCCAGGCCTCTTGGTGGCTGGGTCCAGTGCTGGAGATGGGGTGCTGGCCTGTCACCTGGTCCCCGATCCCCAAGACACAGTCGTTCTGTGGAAGCCTCACCCCAGGAGAGGGACACTCCTAAACCTCTCCGAGGGGACTGGGCCCAAACTGGAGACCTGGATGTCATCGGGGCAGGTGGTTAGCAGGGGGCCAGCACCAACAATAACAACACCATCCTCTACTTGCTTACGGCAGAGCCGAGAGCACAGCGCCACCACGCTTGATTAAATCACATCATTAGGAGCCACTTTAATGAATACTATTACATTTCAGGCGATTTCAAGACTGGCCCCTTCTTTTCCATAGGAGGGCAAAATGAGTATAATGAGGTATTTGAGGTTATTAATAAAAACATGAAGGGTCTATTTGGGGTTCGTGTGGTGCTCAGTACCCAAGCATGTGCACCACCGTTCCTCGCTTGCACCTGGGCCTGCCAGCCGCTGGGGTTTGGGGAACCCACGGTGTGCCACTGGTGGCTGCCCATTCCCACTTAGAGGCCTAGAAAGGGTCCAGCCCTCCCTGGGAGGGGACTGAGATAGCGGAAAGGGGGTCTGTGAGGGGGCTAAGGAGCGAGGTGGCAAGGGTGAGGGGAGCCCAGTGTTCCCAGTAGCGATTTCTGCCCCGCCCGGAGCATCTGGGTCGCCAGTCGCTCTCAGCCTCTCTGAGCACAGCGGCTCTGCCCAGCAGGCTGCAGTTTTCGGCGGAGGCGGGACCCTAGGGGCGCTCAGTTGCCGTGGAGTGCAGAGTGCGCAGAGGCCGCCGAGGTCGGATATTAAAGCAGCGGGAGACAGAATGACTTTTCACAGAGCCCGAGTATTTGCATATATAGTGTCTGGGTGTTTGCCTGGCACACCTGTGCCAAACGGCGGGGGAGCCCCTATGGATTTGCCCGGTCGCTCAAGGAAAAAGAGCTGGAGTCCTCTTGGTGAGCATGCACTCGACTCCCTCCCTCCTCTCCCTGGGAGAAAGTGCAGGGCAGGTCCACACTGGGGCTGACACTCAGACCCTCACTCCAGGCTGCGGGTCAGACCCTACTCATCTGACTCCACTGGCAGAGTCAGGGGCAGCCAGACAAGAATGTGGCTCTGGGCACACGCACACGGGCTGTGCTGGGCCGTCTCAGTGGGCACTAACAGGACGCCTGTGCGGGAAGGCTCGGGACCCCCAGAGCCTCGCCTGTCTCTGCTGTGTGGGAACTCAACTCTGCTAGGGGTGGGGTGGAGACGCAGCCAGCTGGAGGAGGCGGTCACTCAGCTCCAAGGAGCAAGGACTTAGGCTCTTCAGAAAGCAGCTTCCCTCTCCGGAGCGCTTGGGAAACCCGCCTCCTGCGGAGCCACCATCTGGCCGGACCCAGCGGCGGGCTCCACTAACTCTGCCGCCGACAATCCGGTGTGCTTTCCTGTCCAGAGCCGCGCGCAGGGCTTCGGAGGCCCAGGCCAAACCCCAGCATCCACTAGCCGTGAAAGCAGGCTGTTGGCCAGGGGGCTTAGGTTACAGGCTGTTGAATAAGAGCTAACAGACACGGAAGACAACGGAAACTCTGCGCACCCAATTCTGTCCCCCTTCAGACCTCGAAAGCAAACCTCTCTTGTTTCACTGTGAGTCTAATGTCTGCTTGAACGCCTCTGGGGACCCGGAACTCATTACCTCACAACGCTGTACACTGGCCCTCATCAGTGTTGATTTCAGATGGATATTTTAAAACATTGCTTGATGTTGATACATTACTTTTTTATTAAAACAAGCGGGGCCGACAGAGCGATAGAAGTCGTGCTAGTATTTTTGTTTGATTCTGCCTCACTTTTAACCTAAGAACCGTCAGCGGTGTGCATGATCTTGAGGTGTCTGGGGTGACCCCAACCTGCTCCAATTGGTGTGGGCCCCCGGCTCAGCTGCTCCAGTGCCCCAAGGTTACGTCCGCCCCCAAGGGCCTGCGAGCAGGTCGCACAGAAAACGCCTCAAAGGTCGCTCTTGGCAACAGATGAAGCTCAGGGTCTCTGAGTTTCTTGTACCTTGAGAACTTTTCTTTGAACCCAATCAAGTTTGGAAATATAGCAATGGGCTTCATGCACCCTGGACGTAGCTCCTTGGACTTCCCCAATTTTTCCAAATCCTGTTTGAAATGCTGTACAACAGCTTTTACATTGGAGAGTAAAAACAACAAAAAGGGTGAATGAAGATGACCCAGAGAAGAGGAGAGTCCCTGGTCTCATTTCTCCAGGAGCAAAAGTTCCTCCTCCTTGGAGAGTGCTGCAGTCCAGTGCGCATGGGCGGAGCTGGCCACGGGGAGGAGACCTGTTGAACTCTGCAGGATCGGAAAACTCAGTTGACTGAACAGCGTCATGGTCTCCTACAATTCCTTCTGGTGATGAAACGCAGACATAAATTATTTTGGTTGCTCTGTGCTCACATACGAGATATTTAAAATGTTTACTTAAAAAAATAAGAATCAGCTTCAAAAACTAATCAACATCTAGTTATAAGAGTAGGTAGTGTCCCTCGGCTGCTGCAAGGCCAGAAGCGGGGAGCCTTTGGGAGGGTGGGGTGGGGGTGGTCCAGGCCTGGCTGAACTCAGAAACAGGAAAAGCAGTCATTTCACCTGGACCTCGACACTTTGTAATAAAGAGGTGTTTCATTTTATTTATCATAACTTTCAAGAAGTTAAACACACAAAAATGGGGGGTGTGGAATGTTCACAATTTTGATAACCACAGTTGTAAATAGAAACATTTATTCATTTCTCATAAGGTTATAAATATTTGATAATGAAACTGTGAAATGCACATTTTATAAACTAAACTAAAAAAAAAAACCCAAACAAATTTGCTTCCTGCTAAAAATGCCTGTCATTTTGTTGAGTTTCCTAAGCAGCAGATGGTTATTCACAGAACTTTATTTTACTTTTTTTTTTTGGTGCCGGGGATTGAACTCAGGATCTTGTGCTTGCAAGGCAAGCACTGTAACCACTGAGCTAAATCCCCAGCCCGGTTATTCACAGAAATTTAAATTACAACTTTCGTTTTTATAGTTTCCTTTTCAAAAAGGTTTACACTATTATGTACAAAGTGAAACTATTATTGAAGTGAAATAAAGAGGTTTAAGGCAAAGAGAGAAGTCTGCCGCCCGCAGTGCTCAGCTGGGCCGTGGGCACATCCCCCGGGTGGCCCGATTCTGGCCTCATTGGACATTTGGACACCTTTTCCTGGATACTAACAGAAAACAGTGTGGTGTTATATATAATGTGTTTGTTCATATATATATATGTACTTGGTGGGGAATATATTGAATATATTTAATTTACACTGTACCACACCTTTGAAAAATAAAATGTATATTTTCTTAAAAAAACAAGAAAAGACAAAAAGTGATAAGAAATGATTATTTACACCCTTTCTTCCTTCTAGATCCCAAAGGGGTCCAGATTTCTTTGAAAGTCAGTGTAGCCACAAATTCCAGAACTGTGGCCTGACACATACCTGGCGTGTGCATGAACATGCTTACACAAATATGTATACACACACACACATTTATCTTGGAAGAATAGCAAAAGTGACCACTCTAGAAAAAAATGAAAAGAAAAAAAAAAAAGAAGCAAAAAGAAAAAGGAAAGGAACACAATGCCAACTCCCTCCGCCTATCCTTTGGCAAAGAGCTTGCTTGGTTTCTGGGCCGGCCGGCTGGGACCTGGAGGAGGAGGGACAGCCCAGTCCTGGGAGCTCTGGGCTACACAGCCCGGCCCCTCGAGCCAGCGCCACAGCAGAAAAGCTGGAGCGGGTGGGTCATGGCAGAACAGGGCACAGTAACACAGACGTGGACAGAAGTACAAGGGAGGTGTGGGCCAGGCCTGGAGGAGGCTAGGGAGAGGGACAGCAGGAGGCCGACTGAGAGGAGCAGAGGGGCCAGGAGGCTGCAGAGCTGGAGGAGGGCAGCGAGGGCAGCATGAGGACCGCTTCCCAAGACAGGCCCTGGTGTCACCAAGAGGCCACTTCCCACGGCCAAGACCAAGACCAGAACTCAGCCAAACACCCTGCGAGTCCCTGTTTCTGCCAGGGCCCCTGCACTCTCCAAGGCCCAGGCTCTGAGCTCAGGGTTCAGGCCTCCTTTGTCCTATCCAAGCCAACACAAACAAAGTGGCAAAACTCATAGACCAAATAGGAGCTATTTATTCTGTTCACAGTCGTGTGAGATGCAGCAATAAAAATCTTTGGACTTTAGCAAGTTGTTTTAATTTTTTTCTTCTTTTGAAATAATAATAATAAAAAATGTCCGATGTTCCATAATGGAGCTTAGGGGATTAAAAAAAATGCGACCCTAAGCAGCCCCCTTTGCAAAAAAAAAATCATAAAATTAGCATAATCTCGTAAACACACAAAAAATATTTTATAGTCCAATATTTTGATTTTATAACACCTGTAAATTATATATACATAGAATATTGCAGAACCATAGCTAATACACGATATTTTCACGATTAATGCTGGTATAATCTTTATACACTGGCCCTTTGTGATTTTAAATTATTGCATTGTTTTGCGCTGCCCGAAGGCCTCGCCCGCCCTCCTCCTACTCGCTGTCCGACTTGCCCTCCTTCGCGGTGGTGGAGTGGTTGTATAGGCCCTGGGCCATGAGGTGCACAGCCAGCGTGTTCTTGTTGCCCGTGGCCTTCTTGATCTTGGCACGCTTGTTCTGGAACCAGATCTTGATCTGGGACTCGTTGAGGCTGAGCTCCTGCGCCAGGCTCTGGCGCCGCTGCTCTGTCAGGTACCTGTTGGTCTGGAACTCCGCCTTCAGCCTCTGCAGTTGTTCGGCAGTGAAGGCCGTTCGAGGCCGCTTGTCCTCTTTGTTGGGGTTCTTCTTCTTTGGTTTGCGGGACCTGGGACCTGGTGGGGGAAGGACAGAGAGAGCACATTACTGACCACTGCAGCAGGGCATCTCCTTCCCAGCCGCAGTCACCAGTCCTTGCCAGCAGGGAGGAGGGTGCAGAGACTGGAGAGGGGAAGAGACCGATCCAAAGCCGCTCAAGGCTGGATGCTGAATGGCGGAGGACTAGGGCTGAGGCCTCCGTGAGTGAAAGTGTGGGTGTATGGCGGACCAGGTAGAGGGCAGGCTGGCTGAAGAGGCTGGTAGGAACCAGAGGGCTCTGCATAAAAGCAAAACTCCCAAGAGGAGAGGGGGGAATAAAACTTTGTGTCATATTTGGTTTCTTTTTCTTTCCCCTCCGTCCCTTCTGTGTTTGCAATTATAAAAGCAGGAGGGCTCCTTGAACTGGAGGGGCCCACAAGGTCTGGGCACCTTGCCCCCTCGGACTCCCCCAGCTGCTCTGAGGGCCCAAATTCATTGTTCCCTTGAAGAACAGGGTGGAGCAGAACTGGTAGGGACTTCCCTCCTGGTAGGGAAAGTGAAGCCCTGGGCAGCTTCCCTGCACCCACAAGTATCCCCAGTCCCTGGTCCAGGAGGGGTCTGGGTCTTGCCTGGGTGCTGGCCACAGCAGCCTGTCCACTCCCCACCTCCCGAGACTACAGGCAGCCCAGCTGACCTTGGACAGGTCCACATCTCTGATTCCTCCTCTCACCCTCCTTTGAGCATGATGGCAATATGTTAAGGCCTAGGGCCTGGACCCGGGAAAGGGTAAGAGCGACAAGGGCAGAGAGGAGCTAAGGGGCTGTTTTTTGGTCAGCGTCAAGAGCTCTGCCCCCAAACTCCCCCGTGTGCAAAAAGCTGCCCAGGCCCCTGGCAGGGAGTGACTACCTTGAATTTGCTTTCTGCACAGGTAAGGTGAAGGATCAATTCTGGGGCGCTGGGAGGAGGCTTCCTCCAACCCCCTTCTGCTTGAAGCGGAAGAGGCCAGAGAGGGTAGAACCTCCCCCATTCAGGGACAGGGGACAGCTGGACCACCTAGCAAAGTGGGAGCAGCCTCTGTGCACCCCACCCAAGCCAGGAAGGTGGCAGGGCAGCCCAACTGTGCTCAGGGAAGGGGCAGACTTCAGGCTGAAGGTGGGTATGGAGAATGCCCCACCTTCAGCCCAGCTGTGCTCCGGGAGGTGAACTGGGCAGAGGGTCTGTAGGCAGGAGGAGGGCACCAGGGGTAGCTTGGCTCAAACTCTTCCTCCCTTAGTTGTAAACAGCACCCACATTCACACCCACACCACGTGCACCCCTGCTCGCACCACATCATTGCGTAGGGTGCGGGCACCCTATGGACCTGGCCTTGTTGGGGTAGAGGGTGCTGTTAAGTCTGCTGGCACCCATAATGGGACAGGAGATGGAACTGGAGATGCAGGAGAGGTCCACGCGCCACACCTGCTCAACCCCGCCTCGGCCTGGGTTGGGGTGGACTCTTAGTCTCCACTGTCTCTCACCCTAGAAGCGCTCTCCCTGCCCCCCAAACTCCTCCATCCTGGTTCCTGTTCACACACACACCAACCAGTCTCAAAAAGGCTCTATTTTATGGAAAGAGAATCATCATTTAAAATTCCATTTTGTCTTTTCTTTCAAAAGGCAAACACTTGGAAGGCTCGGACACAGACTCAAACCTCCCCGAGAACCCTCTCTGTCCCTTTTGCTAAGGGGCCAGGAACAGAAATGTTACTTACGAGGGGTGGGGGGTGCTCAAGCCCAGCAGGGCCCGCCACTCTGCGAGACTGAGCCACGCAGCAGGCTCCGCGGGCCAGGCCTGGACCGCTGGACTCTGTGTGCACGCGCTCGCCCGCGGTTAGGCGGGCGTCTACAAAGCCCAGCGCGGCTCCCGGCCAGCGCATTGTGAGCCTATATGTTAATTAAATATTAACAAAGGCGCAAGGCGAGAACAATGGCGCAAATTTCAGGTCTAGCTGGAGAAATTTGGATTTCACCAGAAATACACACACAGAAAAATTTCTACGGGAAGGCAGCCCAGGGTCGCCTTGGTCCTGCGGTGATGTCGATCAAGGACCCCCGCAAAGCAGTTGAGGGTTGGAGGACAGAGAAAGCCTCCTGCCAATTTGGGGATCAGCAGAGCTTATGCCTAATGGCGCTTCCAGTTGCAGACCCGCGTCTAGTGCAGCTGTTGATTTCTACAAGGTCGTAGTGGACTTAAAATCACTGATGGATTTTTAAAAAATACACCCAAAGCCTTGCACAGTGCCTCTAAAAGCTATCTCTTCCCCACCCTCTGCACCTCCAGGAAACCCTGGGAAAGGACCTTTCTATCTGGGGAATCTCTGGTCCCAGGGCAGTTGTGTCCAACAAGCTGTGTGCAGGAAGCTTCAGCAAATAAAGTCTTCGAAGGGTGAGAGTTCTGTTTTCATCCTTCCCCCTGCAACCCCCTCACCAAGGCTAGGCCTAAGGGAAGAGGGGTCTGAAAGACTGGCCTTGCTCCTCTTTCCCGGACCACAACTTGGTTAACCAGGTTGTGAGACTCTGGGCCCAGGAGGGTGGCTGGGGGTACATCCCAATCTGGACTGAGCTGGAAGATGGGGAAGGAGTTCAGAGTGTGCTTTTCAGGGCCTGTCTTCCAGCCATCCCTGTTCTTGGCAAATAAACTACCATCAGAGGAAAAGATGGGTAAGGAACAGGAGGAGGGATAGGAAAAATACATGTAAATATGAAAATGTGAATTTGGTTTCTGCGGTCCTGAGGGAGTCTGTGCCCCTTGCCAATCCGCCCGGCCTTGTGCCACCTGCCACTGCCCTGGTCAGCGTCAGCTGCCCATAGTAGTTTACCTGTGTGTGCCGAGTGTGCGGCTTTGTGTGTGTGTGTGTGTGTGTGTGTATGGGGAGGAGGACAGGTCCCATCTTTTTCCTCCCCACAAGTCCCCCACAAGCCACCCCCAGTCCTGCACACTTCTCGGGGCATCCAGGCCTCGGGATTCCACGGGCTCACCTGAAGAAGGCCGGTCCGAGTAGCGCGTGCAGTAGACCCAGGCCGGCCAAAGCATGGGCTGCGCGCCCAGAGTCGCGCTGGCCTGCGAGCTGTCCGAGTCCGAGCTCACCGACAGGTCGCCGCCGCCCAAGCCGCGGGCCTTGAGCGCCCCGTCCAGGGGGCCCCCGGGGTCGCCGCCTTTCTTGGCACTACCGTGCAACGAAAGCGTCTTGGAGCCGCCTTCCCCGTCGCCCGGAGAGTCGCCGCCGGTGGCGGGTAGAGGTCCTCCGGCACCGGGTGCGCACGGTGCGTTCTGCCGGGGCTCCCTGGCGCCCGACCCCAGGAGCTGCTCCACGCCGCCCGCGCCGCCCCCCTCGGCTCCGCCTGCGCCGCCTTCGCGGCCGGCCGCGCCGCCTCGTCCTCCTCCGGCGCCCGCGCAGCACGTTCCCGCGTCCTTCCGCCGGCCAAACTCGGGCCGCAGGATGTTGTCGATGAAGAAGTTGGTGATGCGGTGCTGGTGCTGGTGGTTGCCGGGCGCCTGCAGTACCGCGGGCAGCATCAGTGCGCGCCGGCGGCCGGTGTCCGAGTCGCCCGGGCTGCCGCCGCCGCCGCCGCCGCCGCCACCGGGGCTGGAGTCCGGCTGGCGCTGTCCCTCTGCCGCCGCTGCCGCCTCGCTGGGCTTGGGGTCATTCTCCTCCATGCTTCACAGCGAATCCCGAACGGGCTCTCCGGAGAAACCCCTCCAAAGCCCCCGAGCCCCCACCCCGCCGAGTCCTGAGAGGGCGCGCGCGGTGGCCGCGGCCAGGGCTGGGGTCCTGCGAGTCGCCGGCTGCGCTCGGAGCGGAGCCACGTTCGAAGCCACGAGTTGGGTTAGAAAACGCCCAGCGCCGCGCGGCTCGCCAGGACGCCGGGAGATTCAAAACAGGCAGGTCCTCGTCTTCGTGGCGCACCCGGCTCCGGACAGTCACCACCGCGCCGTCCCGGGCGGGCTCCGCGCTCCTCTCCGCGTCCAGCCGCCGCCTCGGCCGCCCCGGGCTGGGGCTGCGCGCATGCAGGCAGCACGGTCCCCGCGCTCACGCCCGCCCGGGCCCGCTCTGGCCGCCGCCACCTCCCGGCCGTCCCCGCCCGCGCGCCGCGGCCGGTCCTCGAGGGTGCGGGGCACGAGCGCTCAGCGTGCACATGGAGGCCCGCGGGCCCGCGCTGCGCTCCGCCGGCCTCGGAGCACCCCGCGCTCGGCCACCGCCCCGCTGCGGGCCGGGGCGCCCCACGGGCGAGCGGCTGTGCCCCCGCCGAGCCCCGCCGAGCCCAGCGGCTCGGGGCGCATGGGTGGGGGCGGAGCGCGGGCCGGGCCGGGCGCGCTGGGCCTCCCGCGCTCCCTCGCTGTCCGCGCGCCCTCTCCGCCTCGGCCTGCGCGCGGGTCGGGAAATTTCCAGGCCACTTAGCGCAACCTGAGACACTTTCACTCTGGATTTTTGTTCTTATTTTTAACAGAGCCCCCTCGAGTGACGTCGCGGACCGGTCTCCTGGACACGTGCCTCGGGCCAATGGCCGCCGCGCCGCGCGTCCACGTGACGCGCCGGCGGCCGCTCTGTGACAGGAGCCGCCCGCCGCCCCTCCCCCGCCCCCGCCGCCCCTCCCCCCCTTAAAGTGGCCTCGTTCCGCGGCACTGAGCCGGAGCCCCCAACCCCGCGAGTCTCCGACCCAGTCCTCTGCGCTTGCTCGAGCTCTCTCAGTGTCTGCTCGGCTCAGGGATCCGAAGAACCCTGCAACAGCCTTTCCAGGTCACCCTGGTGCGCCTACGCGGACCCGAGCTGCAGGACTGCTATTTTTAACATTTCCATATTGTTTACCGTGGGGAGAAATCCCACAATTCCTTGCACAAATGCATAAATAATATTAAATGAGCTGCCGAGATACAAAGGGACTTTTGTAGTCCGCTTTGCTTGCTGGTGGAGAGGAAAATTGTCACTTACATTTGACTTTGGTAACCTGGCGGCGTCCTGTCTTGCACGCAGAGCGGATGCGCAGGACACTCCTCCTGCGGGCACTTATGCTAGGTGTGCGCGCGTGTGCGTGTGCAGGGAAGCACGTGCACCCAGTAGGATGGCACCCCGGCGGACGCGGGGCTTCCGGGGCTTCGGGGAAAGAGGCACGGATCCCGAGCAGCGCTAGGATGTAGTTTGGGGAGCTATTTGTGGGAGAAATGAAGGAAAATGGGAGGGGGGAACTAAATCTATTTTGGAAAGGAGAGGAAGGCTGGCTTTTCAGCCCACTGTGCAAACCATTCGGATGAAAAATACCCTGGAGGGCAGTTGCCCGGCAGTTCACCCCAATTACCTGACCCCCACCCCATAACTACCCCAGTTGAGGAGCTAGAAGGCCGCCTGCCTCATTTTCTTACAGTAAAACCCTTTAAACTAGTTTTGTAGGAAAGTGGAGTTAATTAGAAAGGAGCACAGGAATCTGATGACAGGGTGGGGGCCCCGATCTTCTCTTTATCCTCTTCCAAACCCCCAGACCACAGCTGCTGTCTGAATGTCCAGCTCCCTTTTCCTCCTGTGTCCTGGTTCCTTCTTACCTGAGTCCTGTTTACCTCTCCGCACCAAACACCCTTGCACCCCAGCCTCTCGAACCTTTAAACTCCATTTTTATGGAAATGTGTGAACTCCAGGACTGTCCTAGTTTGCTGCTTTGAGCGGCAGAAGCGCTGATGTCATGTGAGCATCCTTGGTGCAAAGACTGCATGGGCAGGGGCAGAAGAAGCCTGCTGGGTCCCACCTGCTGCTGGGGTGCCCTGCCCCAAAGCCTACTCGGCTGAATTCCAGGCCAGGGCAGCCAGGAGGGAACTGCCAGGCCCAGAATGAAGGGCTGAGATCTGGGGCCAGTGCCACTGCAGCGAGACCTGCAGGGCCATCCCCTGGCTTGCAGGGGGTGCACCAGCCTAGCTCAGTGTCCCAAGTCCACACCCAGGGCCCATCCTCACTCTGCACAGACTCCACCCACACAGCAAGCTCCAGGGTGCGTGGGTGAGAAGGTACAGCCCCCAAGGTGCTGTTCAGGGAGATATTAACTGGAGCATGTGGGGGTAGGGGGTGTTGGGCTAGGTCCTCAGCACTAAACGTGGCCTGCGGGCCTGGGTGTGGGCAAGTGCTGGAGGTAGACAGGGCCCTCTCATCTCCTCTGCAAGTCTGGGCGGTGAGGAAGCCGCTGTTCACTCCAGGTGATCGCCTTCTCTCTTCCTCCCACCACTGTCATCTACTGGATGGGTCTTCACCATTTTTCTTTTTTTTTTTTTTTTTTTTTGCTAGATACACAGCTGGTAGGGGTCTTCCCTGGGTCTCAAACACCCCAACATCCACTTGTCTCTAGGAAAATAGGGCTGCTGAGGGAACATCCTGTAAACACCTGCTTAGAGTTTGGGGGGAGAATTGCCTGGAACTCTGGGGACCCTCATCCCCACAGCCCAGGGACTGATAGCTCAGTCTCTTCCAGTCTCCTGAGTGTGGAGAGGCAGAGGAAGGACCCAGGGCTGTGAGCTCCCTGCATAGCCATCCCGTGAAAACCAATTAGGCCATGTGCTGACAAGGATTCTCAATTTCTTAGACCCTTGGCCTCTGACTGCCTGAGCCCCAGGAACCCAGACTCAGACTACAACTCGGGGCTGCAACCGGCTCTCCAACACGCACTGGCGTCCCGGTGCACTGTCAGGCTGCATTATGAAAGAAGGGGAGCTCCTAGAGGAGTGGAAAGTGGAGGGGAAAGGGAAAGGAGCAAGGAATGAGGCAGAAATAATTAGAGGAGGGCTTGGGGCCACTCAAAGGGGGACCTAGAAATGAAAACGCCTCTGAGGAGGAAGAGTGACCCTCGAGGGTGGGCACCCTCTAGAGGGCCCAGGAGAAGGGTGGGCTACGCTAGGGCAAAGCAGCAGGAAGTTACACTGCCCTGCGGCTGGGGGAATCCCAGATCTTCCGGCAGAGACCTCAGCAAGCCAGTTCAGAAAGCGCCTCATTCACGCTCGTGGACCTGGCCGGCCTCCTGCTCCATCTGAACCAAAGTCTGCCAGGCTTTCTGGGGGACGGGGGAAGCGGCGGTCAGCGTCTCCCATCCGCCTGGCCGGTGGAGCGGGGATGTCGCCGGGCTGCCGCCTGGCCCGCGGCACTGCGCCGCCGGCGACCCGCGCACCTCGGCTTCTGGAGCCCTCCCGGCCAGAGCCCGGGGTCGACTGGGCCCGACACCACCGAAGCTGGCTTCTCTCCCAGCGTACCCGGAGGCCCTGGGCTCAGGTCCGTTTCCCTTCCACCCTCGCCCGGACCGGGAGCGTGCGCGCGAAGCACCCGCTTACACAGAACTGTCCTCCATGTTCCCGAGGCCGGCTGCACAAAGGGGCCTCAGAGGGCACAAAGGGGGCCGCAGGCGTCCAGAGCCGAGGACCGCACAGCCCCGGGCGCTCCTGCGGCCCCTGGAGCGGGGGTGCGCGACTGCGATGGCCGAGGCGCTCCCGGAGACGCTGAGTGCCCGCGGCCGATCCAGCCTCCCGCGTTTCATTGAAACGAAGCCAGAGAAGGGAGCCGGCCCGGCCCTTCTGTGCACGGTTGTGCACTCCGCTCGCTTCTCTAAGTGGACGTGGGAACACGGGGAAGTAATGAAAACGGTGCCAGCGGCTTTCGCTCCCGGCCTCCGCGACACGCTGGGTAGAGACGCCAGACAGTTCCGGAAAGCAAAATCTCGACCTTGACGAAACCGGGCCCCGCAGCCCCGCGACCAGATCGCGAGCCGAGGCACACACCGATCGCCTGTGCCTCCTTCCCGGCTTAGAGCCACCGTTAGCTCCGAGGCTGCAGCCCAAAGCGGCCTTCAGACAAAGGCCAAAATCAAGGGACTCGGGCACGGGACGCAGGGTGGGTGGCGGCGGACGCTGAGGTCGCCTCTCTGCGTTCACCTGCCAGCCAGGCAGACGGGCCTACAGCCGGCGGGCACACTAAGGGGCTGTGCTCAGGAACCGCAGTGTCCTCGGCGTTGGCGTCGGATAACCCCTGGAAGGAAGGGGTTAAACGCAGCTTCGGAGGCCTGGAAGGGGCCTGCAGGCTGGTGAAACTGGGGGTGCACACACCCACACGCGCCAGACCCTTGGCCGTGTAGTGCAGTAAGGGTGGTCGGTGGGCTGGTGTCTGAGGAGGCTGGGCTGGGAAGGGCAGCAGGCAGCCACATGCCAAGCTGGTTCTGCTCCGACAGCTGGAGAAGCGCCTGTATCCAGCAGAAGCTCATGAGCGTTGGGGGTGTAGTAACTGCTGGATATGCCCTCCTGTCCTGGCCACGGGGACAGGACCTAATTTTGAGCTCAGTTCCAGCACTGGCCTGCCAGAGCCAGGATATTCTGGTGGGCAGTTATCCAGCAGAAAGTGCCCTGACTTGGTTCATCCCCAAAATAGCTGCTTAGGAGCAAAAGTGGAAGTATGGGCTTGCTTGTGCCAGTAAATCCCACTCCGTGCTGGCTTCAGCAGCACATGTACCAGGAAATCCCACTCCTAAATCTTCTGCAGATCTGCCCACCTCAGGTGGCATTCTCTAGGGCCAGGACCCTGGCTTCCCATGCCTGGAGTTCCCTGGAATCATCCAGCCACTTGGCTTCCTCCCCCTGTTTTAATTGCTGTCTTCATCCTGGTAAAATCTGGACCCCTTGAAAAGCTGGGCTCACTTTCTCTCAAAGGGGATGCTCCGTCTTCACCAAACTGACCTATTCCCTGCTTTAGTGTTGGGGTTCCTGGGATGGGGTCAAGGTTGGGAGTACAGGCTGCCCTTGACCTAACACCTCAAATCTAAGACACATGCCTCCCCCTTTTGATATCAGCCATCCAGAAAAAAGTGGTAAATTCCAAATGGTCTAGAGTTAAATAAGTAAACTCAGCTTGCAAAGAGACTTGAAGAATGGCCCCTAGGGCTCCAGCTGTTTAAGCTCAATAAAACAAGAAGGCAACATCTAAAGAGGTAGTGAGTTTTGAAAAAATTAGCATCCTCTCCCATCTTAAAATCGTTTATAGACAGGAGGAATTTTGGTGTCTACTCACTGCCTTCCCTTTGACCTTTGGAAGTAAAACAAGATGTTCAAAAGAAACCTCTGAAACACCGCTTCATCTCACAGAGCAGGAAGGCGCTCTCCTTCCCTTTCTGTCCGGAAAGGCCACAGGTGTCACAGAGAGGCAAGGGTGGCCCCAGTACAAACATGCTGGCTTCTGGCATTTTTTCGGAAACACGATCTGGGTGGCTAGACAGATCCGTGATGTTAGGCAAGTACGGATTTCACTCCAACCATTTGGATCAGCCCAGACAAACTACCCCCATTTGGTTGGATGAGAACTCGTTAGGATAGGTTTAGTGTATGGAAGACAAAATCAAAACAATCTTCTTCTTCCCGAATATCAGTAGCAACTCAAGCAGGGAAATGGTAAGTATCGAATTATATACTGGGTAACTCGGGGGAGATGGGTTTTTTAAATGTGTGTTTAGGTTAAAATAACAGAATCGATTTCTCTTTTCCTGTATTGAGATAAAGAATATAGTTTTATATAAAAGGGTGGCTAAATTTTGAATTAAATTCAAACATTCCCTACAGTTGCTTAAAGTATTGAACAGTTCCTTGAGTTGGAAAAGGTTGGCTGTGTCTGGAGCATGAGGTCTAATTGGCGCACATCCTTGCTTGTGTGGTAGGATCTGGGGGATCCCGCACCCGGTCAGTTTCTCGCTAACTGCAAAAGCTCACTGGAGTGAAGCGTGGTGACCTTTCACAAACACAAAGGCTCGGTAATGACTTTTCGTGAATGCACCCTTGGATGGAATCTGGTGTCACACCGCATGGTGGACACCTGTCCTGAGTGCTTACTGAGGCCTGGGCACCTTTCCCTGGGTAGCTGTGCCATCCCACTGCCACGAGGAATGTCCTATCTCACTGCCACCAGCGTGACACCAGATTCCTCTGCCACTCCCTTGTTCCCTCTCACCCCAGCACTCCTGGCTCCACTGAAGGAAAAGCCCAACAGAGCAAGATTTTAAGCTACCTTTCCTACCTCTCTAAAAACACTCTTGTTCTCTCCAGGAAACGCCGCTGCGTTGGATGTTGTGTGCCAGGGTTTCAGGGCCGTCATGTGTGTCACATCAACTAATCCCCTAAGACACAGCAGCCTCTGTGAGCATGGCAAAGTTCAGCAACTCTGCACCATTTGGAGCATTAGCACGGGGAGGAGAAAGAAACAAGATCTGAGCACGGATTTCCCACGTATGTAGCAAATGCCCTGAAATTCCTCGGGATTTACACCTCCTGGCTACCAGGAGGGAGGCAAGCGAGCTGTTCTAATTAGTCCACACTGCCAGTGCTGACTCTGGCCTGGCCTCAGATTACCGATGTTGGGGACCTGCGCCTGAGGGGAGGGGACGCTGAGGGCTCTCGGCCTCGACCAGAGCCGAGGCAGCACCGTCCCAGGGCAAAGCGCAGATCCCCACGCCAAGGACACAACTGGGCTACATATGGGGTTTTCTGTCTCCTTGGAAGGCCCGAGTTTGGCTGTGCCCGCGCCGAGCAGCCCAGTGCTCAGGCTTGAACGCGGAGCACGCACCGCGCTCGCTGCTCTGGAGACCTCCCTCTAGGCCTGTCCGCGGGCGGCGGCCAGGACGGATTCCCCCAGGAAACGCGTCAGCCCAGTCCGAGGTTGGGCGAATACAGGCTTGTAGCCCTGTGCCCGGCTGGAAACCTGCTTCCGCCATGCCAACAGCTCCTGTAATCGCAGAGCCGGGCGGAGACTGCGGCAGTGCGGTGCAAAGCGGAGAAGCGGCGCTTCTTCTCCGTGGCCTGCGCCTCGCAGGCGGCTTGGCAGGGGGAGAGGGTGCTCTCGGGACCCGGCCCAGGCCTCCCAGAGTTTTGGTGGGGGTCAGGCTCATCCCCAGGCCATTGCCTGTCTGCTTCGCCCCTCCCCCACCACCCAGAAAGGGCCTGGCGGTGTCGGGGTCGAATCCGGGCTCTCAGGCAGCCCAGCAAGGAGCAGGACCACGGGGTCCCGAAGTCAGGGCGGAGGTGGGGAGCCCCACCTGGCTTTCCGCCAGCCGCGTGACAAGGCGCAGGCGGCGCCCGCGTTGGCAGCGGGGTGGGGTGGGGGGCGGGTGAGGCCTCCGCTCAGGGACCCAGTCCTTCCCAGGGTCAGCAGCCTCTGTTATGCGCGGCCCCTCTTTCCCTCTCCAAACTCTGCTCGAGTTGGTTTCCAAGTCCCCTCCTGTGGCGCTGACAGCGCTTGACTCTCAGACCCAACCCCCCACAGCAGGTTGTCTTCTGGGATACAAGAAATCCTCTCCTCCTCCCGGTGTCTCCATCCCCAGCGTTATCTGAGCAAGATCAAACCCCCCGGGGTAGCAGTTTTAGGGGTGATTCCTCATGACTTGCTCTGTGCCCGGGGGTGCACTGAGAGAGCGAGTGGGCGTCTACACTAGAGGCTCTGGTTAAGCGCAAGACCCCGGGGAAGAAGCACGGCCGCGTCCCGAGAGGGAGGGGAAACAGAGCCAGAGTCTTGAGGTCACCGGGCGCGGGAACGCCCGGCCACACCACCTCCACCTCACTCTCTCCCTTGGCTCGGCGCTGCCAGAGGAGCAGAACCCCCACCCCCAGCGCCCAGCACCCCAGGCGCACACAGGAGCCTCTGGCGCGGATTTGTGAATGAACCACCAGCTTCGCAGCTCACAGATCAGAGACCGCGATCGCCCCACCGACGTGGTCCAATGAGCGGCTGCAATGAGCGCTTAGCGACCGAGCGGGGGACCGAAGAGGGGGCCCAAGCTCCGCAGCAACTTCAAAGCCGGCATCCGGGCGGGGACTGGTGGGCGATCCGGGGGACTAGAACGCGTCCCCACCCCGCATACCCCGAAGCGCAAAGGCGGTCTGAACTCAGGGCCAGCACTCCAGCTCGGCTGTCCGGTTCCCCTCCCCGTGACCCTGGGGACAACTACAGCCCGAGACCTAATCCGGTTACTTCCCCGCGAGGGTCTCCACGCCTCCCGGCCACCCCCCACCTCGCCAGCTCTCCACATTTTACAATTAAAATCTTTGACTCCTCGGCGCTGGAGAAGGGCACGGGAGGAGCGGACACCCACGGGTGCCGAGGGGCAGGCACCGCCTTTCCACCGCCCCTTCAGCAGATGCCCCGGCCCCGTCTTCAGAGAGGAATCGATCTGCAAATATCGACCCGGCAAGGGCTGAGCAGGTGCAGGCGGCAACTCCCAGCCCTGCTCCCACCTGCAAGGAATTTCTCTTGGAAGTCAGGGTTTCCTAAGCACCCCCCCCCAACCCCGCGTTTTAGGTGTGGGTGCTGTTTGTTGGGGGACTTTGGAAAGGAGAAGGAGGCGAGGTGGGGGCAGGGTGGAGGGAGAGGTCAGAGGTTAGGAGGGATTACGGCTTGGCTCAGTGACCCTTCTCATCCTTAGAGGCCCCAGAGGAAGTCACTGTAGCAAGGAATCCGGACATCTTGTTAAAAAAAAAAATCAGCGTTTGGGGAAGGTGCATGTGTGCCTCCAGTGAAGAAGGCGAAGCTCAGGTGAAAGTGAGCAGATGGCCGAGGGATGGGGATGCGGAGCCTAGGAGGGAAGGTTGGAGGGGACTCATGGAAGAGTAGAAGGCTGGATTCTCTCCTCCCTGGCACCTGTGGACTCAGCCCCAGCCCTGCCTCACAGGGAAAAATAAGGTGGCTTCCACCAAGGGAGCCTGCTCCGCTGTGCCCAGGCCCTCCTGGGTTCCCTGATAGTTCTAGGGGAGAGAAGGGTCCCACTCACTTCCTCCACCACAGGAGGGGCACTAAATGGTTGCTCCTGTATTTGACCACCCCCTCACTTCCCAGCAGCAGAAGGATGAGCCTTGACTACCACCAGGGTGCTATTGGCCAGAGGGTGGACCCCAGTTATCAACTGGTGCCTAGGCTGCCAGCATTTCCCCAGCTCTGAAGGGCTCCCACGGCCTCTGCTGGGAGGGCCAGTGGACATCTGGAATGTCGTGGGGCCCAATCATGATCCGAGTCCTGCACCACTGGCCTTCCAATCACCTTCCCGGTGTGGCCCACTCACTCTCCTCTGGCCAGTCCCCCAGAGGACACCCAGGACTCCTCCCTTTCCCTCCCCACTTGAACCCTGTGCATTAGCCAGGCTATGGGCATTGCCTTTCGCATATCCCACATCCAGGCAGCCTCCTGCTTCCCCATCTCAATCCAACGACTTTCCTCTCTCCTCCCTCCAGAGGACTGCGGCTCATTCCTAACTGGTTCTCCAGCTCACCCCCTCCACACATCACACAGTAAGGATTTGTTTGGTTTTTTGTTTGTTTGTTTGTGTTTCGCAGTACTGGGGATTGAACTCAGGGCCTCCACGCAACCCCAGACCTTTTATTTTTTTACTCTGAGACAGGATCTGGCTAAGCCACTAAGTTGCCCGAGCTGGGCTCGAATTTGTCATCCTCTTACTTTGGCATCCCAGAGTGTTGGGATTAGAGGTGTGCACCACAGGCCTGGCTACTGTGAGCTTTGACAGAGTAAGCCAGACAGTATGCTTAGTTCAAAGTGGTGTTCTCCTTACACGGAGAGAGAGAAGTACTGCCTCACAGCACCCTTCGAGGGCTCCACCGGCCCAAGGGAACCAGCCTCTGTCTCCCTCTCTCCAGTTACAGCTGTGGCTCCACAGCAGGCCTGATGTTCTGTCCTTGCCAGGCCGGGACCTCCACACCATTCCCACCATGTGCGTTCTTTAGGCCTGCTTCTCCTTTATCTGTGATATTCTTCTTTGGGTCTTTGGCCCCTGGAAAGACCCTGTGATCTAAAGCAACCAGCTCATAAGCTATCGTCTTCCTAGTGCTATGTCCCCCCCTCGAAGTGATGAATGTGTTCCTGCTTATTATCTGGCTCTGTCTTTGAAGTGACCTTCAGGAGAGCAGGGGCTAGTTTTCTCTGCAGTATCACTCTGATTCCCAAAGAAGCATCAAGCCAGCACCCACAAACTTTTGATCTCAGCACCCTTAAAAGTGTTCGGGGACCCTAAAGAGCTTTATTTATTAAGAATGCATCTGTTGATATTTACTGTTATTAGAAATTGAGGTAGAAATGCATTAAATATGATTAATTCATTTATTTGCGATGATGGTAAAAACACAGTTCACATTTACTTAGCATATTTTAATGAGCATATACTGCATTCCCTGAAATGACAGCAAAAGTTCAACCCGAGGGTAGAACCAATGTTTTCTACTTTTGCACACCTCTTGCTGGCTTAAGAGAAGACAACTGGATTCCCATTTCTGCTTATGCAACTCATTATTTTGGTTCACATGTAGGATGAAAATCCAACCTCTCACAGATTTGTAGTTGGAAGAGGGGAAAGATTTCATCAGCCTTGCTGGTTAATTGTGAGACTCTTCCTTAGTATTACACCGAATGCCCTCACCTGGCAGGTGAACTTGTCCTACCATATCACATCAAGATCTATGGACCTTGCTTGCTGCATGAATGGCTCTTGTAACATCATGCATTGGTCGTGTGGAAGATGCGGGTCCCTGAGCTATGCAGTCCATCCACATGTCGACATGTGTATCAGTCACTTTCCAGTGCTGGGCAAAATATCCAACACCCACAACTTACAGGACGAGAGGTTTATTTTGGCTCTAAGTTTCCATCTATTATCGGCTGGCTCCAAGGCAGAAATGACATGGCAGAAGGGCATGGTAGATGATGGCTGCACATCCGGTGGCAACCATGAAGCAGAGAGAAGGAAGCAGCAGGTGACAAGAATGTGATCTTCCAGGTCATACTCCCAGGGGTCCACCTGCAACCAGGTCCCACCTCCTGATAGCTCAGTAAGCTCCTGAACTCATCCATGGATGAATCCACTGCACCCCCACGATCCTATTCCCTTCCACACCCACAAGACTTTGGGGGACATTTAGACTGTGACAACACGAGTCACTAAACAACCCCACACAACCAGTTTGCCAATCTCAGCAGAAAAGTCTTTGTTGGGAAGTTGTCTGGCTCACAGCTTTGGATATGTATGTTCAGAAATTTTAATTTTCACTCAAAAACTCAAATTTCATCATTGGCAATTAATACTACTTCCCTGGCTACAAAGAGCACCATATCCACTAGCGCAGTTGGAGCCAGCTGCCTGGGCCCAACATCTGTCTACACAGCAGGAAATGTGCATATAACCATGAAGACCTGAAAGAATGGTCACCCTGAAACAGTACTGTGGGTCCCCGGAATCTTCCTTTTGAGAATGGTTGCTCTGAGCAAATGTTTCGGGAATGAATGGCTGACTTTAACAACTGCGGGTGGTGTGCACTGAAGGGGCACTGTCCCTCGTGCCCATCTCTTGGCACCAGATGTGGTTCGGATTTCTTTGGCCCTGGAAAGGTGCAGTCATGCGCCTGCTGTGTGTTGCATAGCTGGCTGAGGGGCAAGTTGCGTCCTATAGTCAGACACAGAGACAGCACAGAAAGTCATCTTAGGGGCACAGAGTGGCCTAGGAGGCCTTGCGCTGTCCAGGTCACTCAGGTGAAGGAGGAAAGGAGGTGACCCCTTAGACAGGGCTGGGGGCCATCTCGCCATCTCACCATCTCCGCTGCACAGAGGCCCCTGCACGGGGGCCTGCGGATCTGTCTGCAGCCTGGCTCAGGGATAACTCAGCTTCTTGCCGTGGAGCTGGGATGCCTTCTCTCTTGGTCTCTCTCTCTCCCTGTGTGCCTTCAGCAGCCACCATAGTCCGAGAACCTGAGTCCTTCGGCCCCAAACTACGGCTGAGACCAGACCGCAGGCAGAGCTATTTATTACCTGATTTCTTGATGGCAGCCCTTCTGTTTTGAGCTGTGGAGGAGGGCTGGGCCAGAGCAGGGCTCTGTGCACTTTTGCCCCAGGAGGTTCAGGTCTCCTTGGAAGGAGGTTTGTGTTATTGGTGAGATGCTCTGAATGATTTTTTAGCTGCACGCTTTTTACTTACAGAGGATGGCAGAGAGGGGGACCCTGGGGTCCACAGCACTGTTCCATGTCTGGCCCTGGCCCCAGGGGCTCTGGGTTCCCAGCCCCCACCCCTCCAAGGTCCCTGGAGCCCAGCCAGGGCCTGCGTGGGGCCCAGCGTGAGTCTGCCTCTGTGGCCTGACTCAAAGTGCCTTGCTCTTGGGCTACACCATGGAGCACCATGCCCATTTATTCCTTTTCGTTGGTGTCATTTGGTTTTATTTCACTTTCCAGAAACATGCTGGCAATTCCTCCCAGTCAACTTTGTGGATATGTGTTAAGAAGAAAAGAGGAAAGAAAAGACAAAAACGTGCTGTACTTTGGTTCAGCTGTCACCCGGGCTCAGGTTTAGCACTGGGTCTGAGCAGCAGGAGAACTCAGCCCCGGAGGACCGCTGGGTCCCAGGTATGGCTGCAAGAATCCTGAGCGCTGCACAGGAATGCTGCTCCTGGCCCGTGGCCTCATCCTACACCTGTCCCCTTAGCAGGTGGCCTAAGGGTGACACAACCCTGAGAGGCAGGGATGGTTCCCTCTGTCTGCCAGAGACATAGTGTGACTGCTCAGATGCACAGCTATGCTTTTGCTGTACTGTGATTGAATCCAGGGCCTTTGCACCGAGCTACATGCCAGCCCTTTTTATTTTTTATTTTGAAACAGGGTCTCACTAAGTTGCTAAATTGCCCTGGCTGGGCTCAAATTTGTGATCCCTCTGCCTCAGCCTCCCAGAGTGCTGGAATTACAGGAGTGTGTTACCACACACACCTGGCTTCTGGAAATTCTGTTAGCTCCCTTCTGAAGTGGTTTCCACCCTGGAAAAAGGCTTGGACACCGTAGAGAGCAGCACATGGTCCTGTCACCTGCCAAATAGGAGCTGCGTGTTTGGGCCAGCCACTGCTCCCCAGCTGTGATCCTCAGTCATGGAGTCTCCCCTGCATCAGAAGGAGAAGCAGGGGTCCAGCCCAGGAACCTGGCTCTCTCCAGACCCTCAAAGCCCACCCCACCCCAAGTTTCAGGCAGGAGGAAGGAGAGCGGAGGGGATGAGCGCAAACAACTACACTGTCCCAGAACTGTGCCTTTGCCCTTCCGAGCAGGGGCCCCTATTCAGTGAAAGGAAACTGGGGACAGGTCGCACACTCTGGTCCAGACCTGATGGCATTCAGTCTCCCTCTGGGAATGGGGACTGAGCCCCTGGAGCCTGGAGCCTGCTCTTAACCACATCTGCACAGCCCCTCTGTTGAAGATGATATTTGGGGGTTTGGGGGATTGGGATGTAGACACCCCAGGGCCCTTAGCCTTACCACATCTGCACAGCCCCTCTGTTGAAGATGACATTTGGGGGTTTGGGGGATTGGGATGTAGACACCTCAGGGCCCTTAGCCTGTCCACACAGCAGGTCTGCAGGGACCCAGCAGGAATGTCCTGAGCACTGGGAGCCACCCTGTCCTAGTTCCCTTGTGTGCCCAAGCCAGCAGCTCCCATGGACACTTCCGGCTGCTAGCTTGGTTCTTGCTGGGCATGGAGGAGTCATCCTGGGATGGTCAGGAAACCAAGACCTGCTGTCTCTCCAGACCCACAGCACCACAACCATCACTTCTGAGTCCTGAGTGTCCTTAGGACCCTGCAAATTAATGAGTCCTTGGTGAATTTTATGCACTCTGAGATCCGATAGTTGTTACTCTGGACAGAATGAGCTGTTGACCAGCAAAGTTGTGGTCAACAAACTCATGGGCTTCTTGGGCACTGAGTATCCGCCAAGCACCTCTTTTTCTCTCCTGTTACTTGTAGGGTTAATTTTTTTGTGATTCTTTTGTTTTTCTGTTTTTTTTGGTTTTGCTTTTGAGACAGGGTCTCGCCATGTAGTTCAGGCTGACCTTGAACTCACTATGTAGCCCGGGTTGGTGTCAAGCTCAAGGCAATCCTCTTGCCTCAGCCTTCTGAGTGCTGGGATTACAGACATGCGCCGCCACACCCAGCAGGTTATTATTATTATTATCACTATTGGCTCCCTGGCTAGAATGAGTTCCAGGCAAGGAGGGGGTCTTCTGTCTTTCCCCACAACTGCCACACCAAGTGCCTAGCAGGTACTCCTAGCTGGGGGGACAGGAGCCGACACCTGTGCAGCCAGTCCTGGGCAGGTGACACGCTCTCCCACTGCCCTGAAGGAGGGACCCTGTGATTCGGAGTCCCAGTGCCAACTTGCAGACAAGAGTACAGCGGGACACTATTCGCACTGAGGAGGCACTTGCACCTGAACCTTCAGGTTGGAGCTTCCTTGGAGGCAGAACGTGCAGAGTGCACACTTCTGGGCCAGGACCAGAAGCCAGGACAGGCTTGCACCCTGTCATTAAGTAGCCGTTAGCCCTGGGCGAGTCCCAATGCCTCCATGGGCCTCTGGAATGAAGGACTAGGGAAAGATTCCCTGACAGCAGCTCTGCTGGGATGTCTCGACCAGGCAGTGGTCAGGCCGAGGGCATGTTTTCTAGGCTAATTGAGCTTTGCCCCCAATTGCACTCTCCTGGAAGGAGACTCTTTATTATGCACTTATTAGAACATGCTTTAAATAGTACCTCCATTTGCCTCCCACCCACCGAGTGGGGTCTCCATGGAGAAGCCGTGGCCCACGGGAACCTGTGCCCGTCTCTACCCGAGAAGAGCTGTCGGTGCAGGGGCCTGCGCTCCCCACCAGGGATGGAACCTGCTTCCATTTCATTTCCACGTGGGGGCAATTCTCAGGCTATGACAATTAAGAAAGAGGAAAAGCCATTTGCATTTTTCCTGGGTGTTAATGACCTTCCAAACCAACGTTCAATTGTCTAGTTTAAAACAGTGCAGCACACATTTGTATGAATAATTCAACAGCCACAGAGTTCCCACGCATGGGGTGAAAACTTTATTTTTGACCTAGTTCCTGAAGTTGAATCGATTCATGCAATCTCTATACACACATGGTTTTCATTTTTTAAGGGCTGCACTATTTTACCCAAAGATGTCACATCCTGTGTAAAGTTACTGCCAAGGTTTGGAAACTTAAATTGCTGGAGCAGAGACTTAATTCATTTTGCATAACCTGAAGCCTTAAAGTTAATTAATGCTCCATTTTGGGGCACAGAGGCACCTACTGGTTAGGTGTGATATGACTCCAGCGTGTGTCATAAATACACAGACAAAGAGAGGAACGGACAGATCAGGGAGTCCAGAGGATCCCGGATGATCAAGGGTCCCTGTGGCTCTCTGGGGAGTGGTGGGCCCCAGGGGTGGGGCTCATTGGCGGTGGGAAGTGATGAGTCCTTGGAATCAAGAGAGAGTTGCAAGTACACAGTGAGACAAAGGCAAGGGCCATAGTTTCCCAGGACCATTGTTCCTTCAGCAAGCCTGAACCCGAGACAAACAGGAGGGCCTTTCCCCAGAGAGGACCGGGCGCTGCCACCGCATCCCATCGCTGCTCCAGAAGGAGCCACCTGTGAGCAGTACCATGGACAGCGCCAAGGTCCTGCGCCAGCAGGGAGCTGTCAGAGCAGAATTTCCGGCTGAGTCTGTGGAGTCCTATATTACGCGTGTTCTCCGAGCCATTCTTAGCATTCTTAGCAAATCTATGTTTGTTTTCTAGACTCGCAAACTTGGCAGTTTCAGAGAGCTGCTATATCCTAGCTGCAGGTATAACTAGCTAGACGGGTCACCCTAGAGTAAGGTGGGCCTCTTACTTCCAAGGCCACTGGGCTCAATAGCTAGTGAAGCCACCCCCCAGGTGGGGGCAGGCAGCAGGTACTCTGTTAGTGGCATGGAGGTGTGGCAGTGTCTCAGGTTCTTTGTGCAGGTCAGACACTTCTGAAGGAAATGCTTTGCAGCAGAGACTGACACATTTTGGGATTCATCGGAGTTCGGGGCACCACTGCATGCCCCTTCCCTCCCATCCAGGTGTGCATGGCAGGGATCTTTGGGGGCCCTGAGCCCCCAGACATCTTGACAAGTGAGGTCCATTAGCAGACAGCCAGGCAGACCAGTCAGGGTCTTACAGTTTATGTTTCTTGGTCAATTGAACATGGTTGATGGGATCTCACCATCCAGACAGGGATCTGCGTGGGTATAAAGGGGATTCCCCAGCATCAGGACTGCCATGGCATTGGGGTCACTGACTCTTTCCTGCTCATTCTAGCAGAGGAAATTAGCGGTAGGGTGGAGAAACCTCTAAGTTCATCTTGAGTTGCTCTTGGCATGATACCAGACAGCATGTGGCCCAGCTGCGGCCAGAACCCAGGGACCCTGACCTGAGCCCAGGAGCCTTCCCCGTACACAAAGGAGGCCAGTGGCAATCTCAGGCACCCACCTGTCCAGTGGGCTTCATGGTGGCTGGCCCATGCTGGGGGTGATGAGGTCTTTGAGACCCTTGGGCAGAGTAGCATTCAGGAGAGGGTGCAGGGCCTGCCCTGATCTGGGTCTCGCTCCTTCTGGGGTGCAAGCTGGTAGTGCATGAGACAGATAGCAGTTGCAGTTCCTAATGTGGGGGACAGGTCAGTCTTTCTGCAAAGAATGGCTGAACTACAGCGAAGTCTCACCTGACACAAGGCGGCTGAAACCTGGAAATCAGGAGCTCCTAGAGGGGGCGGGGACACACCAGGAGCAGGAGACTGTGGTGACGTCAACAGGCTGGTTAGCCCTGGGCTCACCCCAGCCCTGAACTGCTGACCCAGGAGAAGCCAGCCTGAAGTGAGCAGGTGTCTGGGAGGGGACAGAGGTGGGAGACATCCGCTTGCCAGCGCTCAGCTAGGGGCCCTGCAGCCTCCTTAGAGGCCCTGGCCACAGTCCTGGCTGCTGGTCATACATCCCACGCGAGGGACAATATCTACACTTCCTGGATCCATCTGTTCTGAGGCTCAGCCCCTGTGCACTGTCCTCTCTAGAGCCCAGCCTGGGGAAACATTCTTAGGGGTGGGAGTGACCCAACCTGACCTCAGCGTCTTCCCCCTCCGCAGCTCAGGTGATCATGGGAGCTGATGTGCACCTAGTCTGAGCATTTCAATTTCCATTGAGTGGACATCTCAGGTGAGGACAAGGAGCACACCCAGGATTTGGCACCCAGGTAGGATTTGCTGAAAGGAATTAAATGTAAAGTACAGCAACATCCTAAGACTCAAAGCGTGGTGCGTGGGCCTGAAGGTTTGGACCACTCCCACTTCCCCTGTGGGCCTTGCCCTGGTGCAGGACCGACTCTGAGAAGTTCCGAGAGGTCACTGGTGACCTTGAAGGTCTGCTTCCCAGTCTCGCCTCTTCTGAGAACAGAACCAGTCAGGCCTCACACTTCTTCTCTTACGCTTTCCTTCTCCCAACAGGAGCCCTGGGCTTTTCCTTACTATGGTGTTCCTGAGCTGTGTCCTGGGAATGTTAATACCTGTTCCTCACAAGGACGGGTTCTGTGCCCAGGTAAGGGGCATCCTGGGGCACCTGTGGGTGGTATGGCTTCCCTCCAGTAACTTGGGTGTGTTCTGAGCGACCTAGAGGTGGGGACAATGAAGGTGGCCGAGGAGGTGTAAGGCACAGGCACCTCCTGGTCCCACAGTGGGACCAGGACGCAGGGGCTGGTGCTGCCCAGCAGTTGGGCATCTATCTGCAATTCCAGCCTTCAGGATGTGGCTGGCCGCTCCACGTGGAAAGTGGAGCTCAAAGGGAAGGTGGCTGCCCACTTCCTGTTCCTACTGGGACCTCAATGTTCAGATTCACACGGAGGTGATGGCGTTCCGGTCATGGGTAACCCTTAAATCCTAGGAAGCTGTATCACTCCTCAGCGAACACAGACACTGCCGAGCCCGGAAATGCAGGGGACCCCTGCCCAAACTCACAGTGGTGCCCTAGTAACTGGTCCGACTTGCACGTAGTGTAGATAAATGCAAGCCAAGTCTGCTCATGCAGGCGAGAGTGGGCGGAAGGGACGACCTTGATTTACTTCTCTTGGTAGCTCAAGTCCTCAGGGATCATGATGATGGTGCTAGTCATGGAACACTTAACGTGTGGAGGACAAGAACTTTTATTTTCAGTATTGGCGATTGAGCCCAGAGTCTTCATACCAAGCTACATCCCCAGTCCTTTTTATTTTTTATTTTGAACCAGGGTCTTCTTAAATTACACAGGCTGGGCTCAAACTTACAATCATACTGCCTCGGCCTCCCAGAATGGTAGAATTATAGGACTGCACCACCATGCCCAGCTGACGAGAGCGTTTTACACAGTCTGTCTCAGTCTCACAGCCCCTCTACTATTATTCTCAACGGATGACAAGGGAATCGATGATCTTGAGAGCTTAAATTACTTGACTAAAATTACACAACTCGTGAGTAGGAGTCCAATCCAGATCCTTTGGGTCCCAGGGCTGAAAATCCTAGCGGCCATGGATCTTCCGGGCCTGGCTCTGCTTGCTGCAAAGCTGCCTGAAGCCAAAGCGGAGCTAACCTCGCCTCGAAAAAGAGCCACACTAGCACCGGTCAGAAAGCACGTGACCTGCACAAGAGGCTCTACTTCATGTTGTGCTTATCGTGAATCGGTGTGTGACAGTGTCAGGTCTAACTGTGCAGTTTGCATTCCGCACTTCCCACGTCCAGTGGCTGCCCCGTCCCGCCACAGTGACTGGAGGCTCCTTAGGTTCAGCTGAGACACTCAGGAAAACAACAGCGGGTGGCCCCTGGGCTTGGGAGAGATGGACCAAGAAAGCTGTGGTTTCAGCCCAAGAGGACAGTCGGCCTTATTAGAAGAGGGATAAAGCTGCTTAGAAAGAGGAGACCAGGACTGAAGTCACAGCATGATGGGGACCCTGGAGCAGGCAGGAGACCAAGGGGACTGGACCCCAGCGCGGAGATGTGGACTCCGCTTCCCCTTACTGGTGTGTCTGAAAAGCCTCGCTTTTCCCACAGTGACACTTGCACCTGCCTCTCAGGGTTCTCCAGGAATTGAAAGCAGCCTCTGTGTGCATGCATGTGATTCTTCATAAGGAAGTGGCTCATGTGAGTGTAGACGGGGGGTCCTGTACTGCTCACCTCCAAGCTGAAGCTGGGGAGAGGTAGGGGTGGTTCCAGGCCAAGCCTGGAGCTGGGGACCAGGCAGGCAGGTGGTGAGGATGCAGTTGGAAGGCTGGAGAAGTGTGACGTCCCTGCTCCAGCAGTCAGGCGGGGAGAGAGAGTGGATTCTCTCCTGTCCAGCTTCAGGTTCTGTCCAGGCCCATGGACATCTGTGGACCCTGTCTTTGGATTCCAGTTCCCATCTGCCCCGGATCCACGCACTCGGGCACACCCAGGATATTTAGCCAGCCCTTGGGCTTCTGATGGCTTGTGAACTGAACCTTCCCACAACCCGCAGCAAAGCTTGGCAGGAAACAGAAGGCCCAGGACAGCCAGGGCCAGGATGGTGCCCAGAGCTCGTGAGCCTTTGCTGATTTTGCCTGGTCCACGTAATTCGTCACCAGGTCACTTTCCCAAATCAGAGTCCCATACACCCGAATGCAGGGGGCCCCGCTTCCCCAGTATCATCAGACAGATGTGTGCTGCTCTTGGCTTTTGTCAACTGTCTCCAGGGAAAGTCTCAAGTGCATGCAGGCATCCGGAGACAAGAACACAGAGGGCAGGGGAAGCAGGCTTGCTGGGAGCCTGTACCGCTGTGCCCTGGCCTGGCAGGAGGCTCTGGGCAGTAGCCGCTGTCTCAGGAGACTGAACCCCAGCCCGCCTGTCTCCTGCGGTGCCCGAGGAGGCCGCCTTGGTGCCGATGCAGAAGAGTTCTGTGCCTCTTGTTTGGTAACGAGAGGTGCTTTCCATCTTCAAAGATTTACTTTTAAGCCCTTCCCTTGGCCCATTTTCCTGCAGTGTGTTGGGTACTTCTTCAGCTAAAGCTTCCGCCACCCTCATCCCTTCTCCCAGCTTCTCTGCTCCTGCTCCGGAGCCCACGGCAGCTTTGATAAATCTATCAGCTCTAACAAGCAGGATCCAGGCCACTTCTCAGCTGAGTGGCAAATCTGTCATAAAGTCCTTAGAACTGAGCCTCGGTGAATTTAAGGGTAAGCCCTGGATATTTATTAAACTGGAGGCTTTACAGAAAAAAGGTATCTTTTAAAAACACAATAGAATTCCTTTAAAAATATCCCCTGTCTTGGTTTGCTGGGTTCTTCTATCTAAGGCCCCTGCGGCCATCGGTCCCAAGCTGGCTTAGCACCAGCCCTGGGACTCAATGGTGCCGAGAACTCTTGCTTAGTGGCTTTGCTGCTTTTAGAGCTTTGAGATCTCTGGTGTGTGTGCCCATGCACACATGTGTATATGCATGCATGTACTGTGATATGCGTGCACACATGCACATGTGCATTTTACATGTGTGTCCCAGGTGTTTGAGCATCACACATGGGTACATAGTTGTCTGTGCACATACACATGCATGTCTATGTGTGCATGTCTGTATATGTTGTGTATATGTGTCTGTACACATATGTGAATATGCATGTGTGTGTACTTGCACATGCATGTGCAGTGTACATGTGCCTTGGCCACATGCCTGCGTGGCGTGGGACCTCGCCACCCTCATCTGTCCCTCTTTCCGGGAGCAGGGAGATCCTCTCATGCAGAGCTGATTGGTGGTAATAGGATCAGGAGGCACCTCTCCACGGGTCCATATGGGACTAGCTGCCTCCGCCCCCGCTCTCCCTGCACGCTGCACGCGAGCCAGTGGCCCAGTCTTCTGCTGAGATGTGGACGGGCCATTTGGCACTGCCCGAAGATGGTGAGCTGGGGCCCTGCCTGGCTTGGTTCTACCCGCTGTGCCCGAAGCAGGCTTGATGCTGGCAGAGGGGAGCCCTGAGTCAGGGGCCCCCAGGTCCTTGGAGAAGACCCTGCCCAGCCCCAAGATCCCCTCTCCAGTCAGGTGGGACAGATCGGTGGCGATCTCACTGAACACTCACTGTCACACCAGAGAAACTTCTCCCCTCCTCTGTGAGGGAGCTCCTGGCCTCTCGGTCCATGGGGAGGAAACCGATGCCAAGACAAACGGAGGGACGAACGGGGACCAAGGGCAGCTTGAAGAACACAGCCTCGAGCCCTCTGATGCTCTTCTTCGTAAGTGCAGCGCAAGCTAAACATCAAATTTGGAGCAGTTTTTCAGCCTGGGTGGACTCGGAGCCCACTCCACACCATCTCCGAGCAGGGTGGGAGGAAGACGAAATGCAGGGGTCACAGCAGTCAGAGGGGCAGCGGAGGCCTACAGGCAACTGTGCAGCCCCCACGGTCAGGGACCGGGGATCTGCTGGCCCCCAGACTTGCTGCCTAGAACACAGAGTGGCCCGGTCACAGCAGGAAGGACAAGGCAGCAGGGGAATGCCCTTGTCCCTGATGAGGGTTGAGCCTTCTGTGCCCAGTGAGTAGGTGAGTCGCTGCCCATGAACCCCATGAGTTGGGGTGGTCTGGTCAGGAGGAGGCCGGCCTCGCCCACCAATCTTGCAGGCAGAACTGGCAGGAAGCTGCTCTGGGCAGGGCAGGTGGGCCCCCTGGCAAGGATGTGGAGTAAGAAGCCCTTCCCCGAGGGAGATGACAGAGTTTGCAGGCCCACAGTGCTGGCCCTCAGATTTCCTCTCTCTACTTTGGCTCTCCTCTTTGTCCACACACTGTGCAGGACAATGTGGTTCTCACTACAGAATCCCCCGGGGCACAGTGTCTTGAGATCATTTCTGAGAAAAAAGACTTTCGTGCAGTGTAGCGCACTGCGTGCAAACCCCAAAATCACACTTTTAGAGTTCAAAAAGTTCCCATTTCTTCCAAAACAAACATTTTAGAGAGACTAGAAGGCGAGAGAAGAGACTCTTCTTCTGTTATTTCTAAGGGTTTACCACTCTTCTTCTGTTATTTCTAAGGGTTTACGTCTTGACTTAAACTCTGTGCCGCTCCTGGTTGTTGTTATTCTGCAGAACTAATTAGGCAGTTAATTTGGAGCCGGCCTTTTCTTGGATAAGTCAGGCATACCTGTGATTATATTACTATCTCATGTATGCTCTGAAAAAAATGTCAAGAGAAAGCTGGTTATTTTTATGCACCTTAATCACGGAATTTAGGCTCCAAGGGCAGAGTCTTATCTATTTTTTCACTGCTTAGGCCATAGGAGGCCCTGGTGTTTGCTGAATGAACGCATTATGACTATACTAGCAAGACTGAGTGTTTTAAAACTGACATAGTGCCATTGTGCATTTGGTTGTGCATCATTTGTTCCATGGTGGGGGAAGAGACCCCACTGTCTTGCTTCTCAACAGTTCACACTCCTTGGCACATTGCTGGGCACATGGCGGGTACTCACAAAGTATGAGGTATGATTGAAATACACAGAGAATGCTTGCTTACATTGTTAAAAATGTTTTAGAGTAGAAGGCACATTTTCATGAGTCTCCCCCAAAGACTCCCCTGCACTCTCATCCTTCAGTGAGGGTCTTTAATTAGGTATGATCAAAAATACAGTGAATACTACTGCTGAGTACCAATCCAAAAGAAAGTCAGGCTGGTAAAAACATGATGCTGTGTCCCCAAACACCTTATTCACCGGATCTGGCACCATGTGACTTCTGGCTCTTTCCCAAAGTCAAAGTGACAAGGAAAGGTCAATATTATGAATCCATTCAGGACACTGAGGCAGGCAGAACAGCACAGCTAAATGCACAAAAGGGGACGTGCAGAGCTGCTTCAGAAAGTGTCAAGGATGATGGGATGAGTGTGTTCAAAGTGAGACGGAGGATTTTGAGGGAAACTAACGGCAATTCTTTTGGTGCTGGGGATCAAACTCAGGGCCTTGCACTTGCTACTCAAGCGCTCTACCGCTGAGCTAAATCCCCAACCCCTGCAATGTGTTTTTTATTGTAATCAAGTTCCTTAAACATTCACTATATTTTTAATCACACTGTGTATCTATGGAAAGAACAAACACTGTCAGCGGAAGACACATTTCTGCCTTTGGTGATCCCTAGTGTCCCCAGCGTCCTGGAGGACAAGGCACAGAAGAGCAGCACTTGCCAGTGACTCCCTGGCACCTGTCCCCCTAGCACTTTCTGGAGGTGGCATTGCCTGCTTCCCCCTGCCCGCTGTGCTTTCCTGTGTCCCTGAGGACTGGGCCACCCTCTCACCATGCAGTGGCCTCACCTGGCTCCATAGCTGTGTCTTGACCCTTGTTGGCCTCTGCCCCCAGCACCCTCCCCCACTCCTGCAGACTCCTGAGCTGACAGCAGAGGCTGGCACACGGGTTTCTTCCTGCCTCCACGTACCCCCAGGGCATGCATCGTCCTGGCCTACAGGGGGAGGAAACAGCTGCAGAGGGGAAGCTTTGGCCTGAGCCACCTCAGGCCGCCCTGTGCTGCAGCTTCTGCCAGAGACCCTGGTGCTGGAGTGCCGCTGCTCCCTGTGCTGACCCCGCCTCCTCCCATCCGCCCTCGTCTCTCCCATGGGATTGGACCCAAGTGTCCCCCTATTTCTTCCATCTGGCCAGATGGCTCCTTTCACCTTCTCTGTCGGGCAGATGCATTTGATCAAAACTTGCTCAAATGCCCCTCCTCTGGGGCTTTCCTGCCATCCACAGTGTGGGCACAGCGACCTGCCATGTTGCCCAGGGCAGGATGGGCACACTCCATCAGCCTTTCCTCCTAGAATACCAGAATCATTCCCAGAGAGCAGAGACAGCGCCTGAGCCATCTTGGGTCTCAAATCCCAAAGTCCGCCGTGCGTAGGACGGAGCAGTGACTCCGTGAGCCACCCATCCACACAGAGTGGTATCTGTCTGCCATCACACGGATGAGGTGAGGCAGTGAACCTAGAACAGCATTTGGAATGGGGGACCTGGCTCTTCCACTTGCAGCTGGGTGACCAGACACATGTACTCCACCTTGCTGTGGCTTGGTTTCTCCAGGGGGGTCACATGATGAAGTAGGACCACCCCCCAGCCCTTCCAATATCCCAGGAGAGGTCACACATGCTGTCCCTAATCCACCACTTCCTCCAGACAGCACTGCTGTCCCCGCCAGTGGCACGGGAGTCGCCTGCCCTTCCCTGCCACCTGGGTGGGCATGATCATGTGCTGAAGCACTCTATGCTTGTTGGAGGAAGTGGACTCAGCCCTGGCCACTCCTCCCACCCTGCCCCATGGCATAGTGCCCATGGTGCGCATGTGCATCCTGTGACAATACCAAGATGATGGGGATGATCCCTGTGGCTGACTGCCTGACACACACCTTTCTACATTTAGTCTCCAAGGAGCTTTGAAAAGGGAGTTCTTAGTGTCACACCCATTTCACAGATCAGAAAACAGGCTCCAAGAGATGGTGGCTCCCTTGTGTTATCCCTCCCTTGGTGGCTCTTAGGGGCAGTGGTTGGGATGGTGGTTGGGTTTAGAGGCTCATGCCCCAGGCTGCTGGATAATGGAGGAGTAGAGCACCTTCCCACCCATCCAGGGTGTGGCCTGATGTGGCAGGTGCTGAGGCATCTGGGTGGTGGCTGGGCAGGGGTGTCGCACTGGGGCTGGACTCTGCAGGTTCCTTACTGCTCCCCAGGACCCAAGAGGGGCACCGGATGGCAGGGCACGTCCCCTCTGGGCCTTGAGGAAGCCCTGTCCTGGGGAGAAGCTGAGGCAGGTGGCGAGGACCTGAGGGCTCAGGCGGGGCTCAGTCGAGGGGACACTTGTGGTGGATCCTGACTTCCTGTGACTGTTGAAGAAGCAGTGAGTCTAGGGGCCTTGTGCTAGGGATAGGGAGGAGGCTTGGTCTCCCGGCCAGGCCCAGGATGCCACCCGAGCCCCAGGACTGTTGTCTTGGTACTGCAAGGGGCAAAAGGACTTTGTGGATGGAAATACTCGCCTTGAAGTGGGAGAGTCTGGAGTCATCCTGATGGTCTTGTGTTAGTCAGCTTTCTGTCCCTTACCAAGAAAGGAGGTTTGTCTCTGTTCACGGTTTCAGAGGTTTGGTCTGTGATCACTGGCCCTGCTGCTTGGGGCCTACTGTGGGCTGCTCATCACCACCACTGTGTCAGAGAAGCAAAGCGGATGAGGAAGGGGGAGGGCCAAGTTCCCTCAGGCCCACATCCCCAGTAACCTGAAGACCTTCCCCTAGGCCCTGCCTCTTAAAGGTTCCTCACCTCCAATATCACTGCCATCTAGGACCCAAGCCCTCAACACCCAGGACATCTCAGATCCAAACTGGAACAGACTCTGATCACAGGGTCCTTAAGTGGAGAACTCTCCGGCTATGCTCAGAGGGAGCTGCCACCAGGAAGAAAGTCACAGGCACACAGCTTTGGCTCTGAAGGTGGAAGAAGGGGCCATGAGCCGGGAAACACAGGCAGCCTAGAAGCTGCAAAGGCCAGAGATGGAGCCTCTCCTAGCCTGCCCTGCACCCCTGACTCTAGCTGTGAGCCCCAGACCCCCGGTTTTTACTCACGGTTTTATTGCTGGCTCCTTGGTCCAGCAGCCACAGGAAGCTAATGTAATGAAAGACTTGTTTGGGCTTCATGCCAGGCATGGCTTTCCGGTGTGCCATTGCCTAGGCTGGCAGGCAGAGCCCCTTGTCACTATGCATGCTCATGGTAACACTTGGTCCCTTTAGTACAGGTGGGGAAGCAGGGAGGGGGGCCCTGAGCCTTTGAGGCTCCCTACAGAGAGATGTTATCAAAGCAATTTCCTCTGCATGACACAGCACAGGTGACTCAGGGTCAGGTGACATGGTGATGGGATGGGGGTGGGGAGGAAGGACAGAGTCAGTCTCTATGGCTTCAGGCAAGTCCCTCTGAATTGTGCTTTGGGTCTAAAGTGTCCCCCAAAGGTTTATGGGTTGGGGGCTCAGTCCCAGTGCAGCAGCCTTCACAGGTGGGGCTTTGGGAGGTGACTGGATCATGAAGGCTCTGAGTCTGTTTGTGGTTAGTCCACTGATGAGACAATAACTTGATGGCTTTACTGGGAGGTGATGGACATTTAGGAGTGGGTCCTGGTTGAAGGGGTGGGTCTAAGGGATGTGGCCCTGGGGACTACTTCTTGTCCCCATTCCTTTTCTCTCTGGCTCTCCTGGTTCCCATCTGGCATGGGGTAAGCAGCTCTCCTCTGCCATGCCCTTCTGCCATGATGATTCTGCCTTACCTTGGGCCCATAGCAGTGGAACCAGCTGACCATGGACTGAACCCCGTGAAACCATGAGCCAAACCTCTCCTCCCTTGGGTTGCTACTTTTAGATGTCTGTCATGATGACAGAGGGCAGGCTAACACACTGTGCTTTCTCTCTGGGCCCCGACACTTGCTTGAGAGTGGGAACATGTGTCTGTTTGTTACTGGGAGTCTGGATTCCTGCTTAGCATCCCCTCTCCCCCTGGCCCCAGCAGCCTCTGAACACACAGGCTGCTGAGGTCTAGGCGACAGGGTCCTCAGAGGAGCAGGGAGCTGAAGCAGAAAGTTCTCCTGCCACAGCAGCACAGAATCACACAGGCAATGATGTGGTCTCTTGGTGTGAAAGAGAGTCAGAGGCTGGGGCTGTCTGTGGTGGCCATGTCAGGAGGCCACTGTCCTGGCAGCTGCTGCCCCCATTCCCTCCGGAGGCAGGGTGGACACAGTGAGGCCCACACTTTAGTGACCTCAGGCGCATGCGCCCCCTCCAACACAACCTTGACTAAGTGCAGGGCTGGCAGACTCCTCTTCTCCTTGCTGCAGGCCCTCAGCTTTTAACGGGGGCCTTAAAGGGTCCCCTGGGGACTTCCAGCCACAGAAAATCTGCCTTAGACCATGGGTGGCACCGCAGGGCCGCATCAGGACAGGGAGGTGACCAAGGTGGGGTTGTCTCTGAGAGTGGAGGAGCAGCGATGCAGGGCCCTTGAAGGGGACCCCCCTCTTGTGTGGCCTGCCTTGGTGTCTCAGATGTGCCCCTTGGAGTTCTCTGTGTGACCTACAGTAAGAGCTCTAACTTTTCTGTACCTTGGTTTCTCTGTCTTTCCAAAGACATGGTACCTGCTTGGTGGAGTTACTTTTCTTGTTTTGTTTTCTTTTGTTTTCTCTTGGTGCTGGGGAGGGCTTTAGCACATGCTTGGCAAGTGCTCACCACTGAGCCGTGTCCCCAGCCAAGTGGGGTATTTTAAGGACTATACTGAACGAGTTAGTGTCTGTGGATCACTGAGCGGGGTGTGGGGCAGGGGTAAACTCTCTGAGTACGTTAATAAATGAGGCTGACAAGTGTCACTAACAGGACCTCAGGGGCTTGATGTACCCCCCTCTGATCTCTTCCACACCTGCGGCTGTGAATTCTTAATACACACAATTCCTTGGGCTCCGCTGGCTGTGGCCATCCTTCCTTCTCAGATCTCCTCAGAAGCGGGACTTGGGTGCACCCAGGGCTGCTGGGCCGCCCAGAACAGGGACTGAGGACAGGGCTAGGTCCTGACCCTCACAGAAGACAGACCCTGAAGGGAGGACACACAGGCTGCCAGATCCAGGGCCACGTGTGGGCTCGTGTGCAGCACGGCAGGGTGGTGGCAGGTGGCAGTGTTGGGTGGTGATGGCAACAGGAATGAGTGGGGCTTGTGAACGCTGCACCTGTGCTGCCACCCAGCAGCTGTGGACACTGGGGCTCAGAAACATTCTGCAGGCACCCGAGCATGGTGCATGTTGGGCTGTCCCACTGTCAGCTCTGAGCCACAGGGCCTCGAAGGCTGCTTGCAGTGGAGACTGCTCTAGACATGGGAATCCACGTGCGCCTGGCTGAGCTGGCTGTGGGCTCCTGAAGATAGTCTAGGAGGTCCCCAGCCTGGGACAAGTGAGGAGCATGTGAAGGGAGGTGATCTGGAGGGCAGAGGCTGCTGGCAGTGCACATCCTACAGGAACTTACTGAAATCCTGGAGCCAAGGGACAGCTGCAGACAGGAAGCCTCAGAGTGTCCCCTGGAAGTTGAGCATAGCGGTCAGTGAGGACAAAGTCTAGAGTCCTGAGACCAGGACTGAGCCCTCAACAAACAGGCTGAGAGTTTGGGGCCCCTCACCTCTCATGGGGACAGTCAGCATCCTTCCAGCACAGCCAAAGCTCCAGCCCTGGAGCCCCAACCTGTTCCTGGGTAAGGCTTTTGGACCAGCGAGTGAGGTGGTCCAAACAATAGAAAAGCTAAGAAGACCTCAGTTGGGTTCACTGGAGTCCAACTCCCACCACGGCGTGGTTCAGCGCATTTAGGAAAGCCCATTTACATTCTCTTTTTAGTTGATTCTTAGCATCTTCCTTTAAAAAATAATTAAAACAGCCATTTCTGGATTGGAGACAAGCCAGAAATGACTCACAAGTCCTCCTGTGGCAGGCACGATTGCGCTGGCTGCCTGCCTGGGAGCACACTGCAAAGGACGAGAGCAGGTTAGGGGGCTCAGGGGTCTCACCGGAGTCAGCGCCTGTGACCAGGAAGTGGTGAATGAATGGCAGCAGGGATCGCGCCCCCAGCTTCTGATGACTTTGAGATCCTAGGGACCAGCAAGGTCTTGGGAAGCAGCTGGCACGGCTCCTATACCTCTGCCAGGCCCTGGGCTCCCGGGAAGGTGGCCCAGCACAGGACCATGGAACAGAGGGATTCAATGGGCCAGCAGCTGGGACTTGAACCTGTAGGCTTGGAGCTCTGGGCCGCACCAGTCCCCATCCAAGGCCTGGCTGGACCAGCACAGCACCCCCACCCGCAGGCCTCACGACCTGGCCATCCCGTGGCATCCTCCGCAGCCCTGAACGAAGCTATGTGCCTGGAGCTGACAGCAGCCTCAGGCTCAACTTTGATCCGCCTCTGTGCTGACATCTTCAAAACAGAGTGCTTCCCAGCCCCTGCGCCTGGCTGGTGGTGGCAGGTCCCCGGCAGGGTGTGGCAGAGTGGTAAAAGTGGATGTGGCACATGATAAATGGCCTGTGCTGTCACTTCTGTTGGCAGAGCTCCTCGTCTGACCTCAGCCAGGGAGGGGACCAGCTGCGCCTTGGGAGCCTCCCACAACAGGACCTGAGTCCCTCCCCTCTGGTCCCTGCTCCTTGCCTCATCGGGCCCTTTGGAGGCTGTGCAGGTAGGGACCGCCTCAAGGATCCTGGAAGAACCCTCAGCCCAGCCAGGGGTGCAGAGAAAGCCACACCAGTGACTGGGGTTTGTGGCTGTTGTGGGCCACTGGATATTCTCCTGTGGCTGGTTCACAGAGGGGCAGGAGCGGGGAGGGAGTCTCCAGAGAGACCCCGAAGGTGTGCATGGTGAGCAGGAAGGCGAGACAGGTATAGCAGGAAGGCCCAGGAGGGGAGAGGGCATGAATGGCAGGGAGGGGAGGGGGCTGGACGGGCTGGGTCAGCCTGAGCTTCTCCCGGGCTCCCCCAAAACCCCATAGAATCTCTAGTATGTGGACGTGCAAGCTATAAAATGGGGGACGGAGTACCCAAAGGATTTTGGGACTTCAGGGGACAAGGACAAGACTGGATCCCAGGGCACCCACTGTGCTGCAGTTTCTGCCAACCAAAGTCCTTGGCAGGTGTGAGCCCAGAGGGTCTTGGGTCACACAGAGTGCCTGCAGAGCTCAGCTGTGCAGTGACACCCCCGTGTCCTGGCCAGGAGGGGAGGTTGGCAAACAAGATGCAAGTAAGTGCAGAAAAGGCATCGATGTCCCGAGGTCATACAATTGGGGATGGAGGGAAGGGCTGGATGCCATTGTGACCAGACACTGTTGCCACACAGAGGCAGCCTGGAGCCCTGGCCTCACCCGGGTCCCTCACCCTCCTGCCTCTTCAGGGTGGGGCTCATTCTCCCACAAGTGAGTTTCTCATCCACAGATGCCCTGCCAGGGAGTCAGTTTCTTATACCACTCCTCTGTGGCCCAAGGCATGTACAAAGTGGCTGGAGGACCAGGGACAGGACTTACGCCGGGCCACGAACCCTGTATTCCTTTGGCCCTACCTGAGCAGCATACTCACCCACAGCATCTTGCAATGGGAACCAACCAGGGCTCTCCAGGGACACAAGACCAACCGGGTGCTTGGACGACTTATTACAAGGAATTGACTCATAGTCTCAGAGCTGCTTTTGCCCTGTGGAGTCCCAGGCCTGAGAGCTGGAGGAGTGACACTGCAGATTCCAGGCCAAGCATGGGGACCTGTGGCCAGAGCACTGAGCAAGATAGGATTCCACGTACCGACCCCACATTAGGCCCAAAGGGAACTGAGCCTTCCCTACCATTTTGCTCTGTGCAGTCCCAGCAGACTTGAGGATGCCCACTGTTGGCCTTCTGGTGTGATGTGTGCTGCTCAGCTTTCCAGTCACTGGACACAACACCTGACACCCACAACTGAAAGGAGGAGAGGGTAATTGTGGCTTATGGTTTCAGGGGATTCAGTCCAGTGTGTACTGGTCCAAGGCAGGAACATCATGGCAGAAGGGCGAGGTTGGAGCAGGGCTGCTCAGTCAAGGTAGCCAGGAAGTAAAGCAGGGAAACAGAGCCAGAGAGAAAGGGGGCAGGGACCAAATATAGTACGCAAAGTCATCCCTCCATCCATGAGCCTAAATAAACCTCTCCTCTGCTAGGTTGTGAGTGTCGGGTTTCTGTCCCAGCACCAAGAAAGCTGACTATACAGGGGACTTCTAGCCTCCAGGACTGTGAGAAAATAAATGAAAGTTGTTAGAGCCACCATGGTGCTTTCTGAGGTGGCCCCAGAAAACGATGCCAACATGTGTATGATGGCCCGGACCCCTGTTCTGAGCCCCTCACACCTTCCTGTCTGCTCTTGCTGTGGGAGCTCATGGTCCCCACTGCAGTGGACATGGTCTCTCCAGGCAACTTCCTGATGGAGTAAGAGCAGCGACATTAGCACCATATCTGACAGAGGTGCTAAAGGTGTTCACCGTCCTAGCTTGTCCTCAGGTGTCTCTGCCACCTCCCACTGACCAAGAGTGGGAGGCATATGGAGCACCTTGTTCCTGCTTAGTGGCATGCAGTAGAGCTGTCCCTATTGCACCGCAGACTCATAAGCAAGACAAATGTTTTTGGTGAGGATTCATTCACTGCTGGGGGACAATTTGTTACCCAGCTTCATCACAGCAGTAGCAGATTGATACACTATGTGATTCTATTTCTGTCCTCTGTCTGCCTAATTGCTACCACTCTAAATCCTGATGACCACCCTTATTTCTTTTTTTTTTTGGGTACCGGGGTTTGAACTCAGGGCCTCATACTTGCAAGGCAAGCACTCTAACCACTGAGCTAAATCCCCAGCCCATCCACCCTTATTTCTTTAAAGAACATTTTGTTAGAAGGAAGAATCTAACAAGGGCAGCTGGACTTTATTCCACAGCAAAGAAGACCCCCGCAGGACATGATGGAGATTTATCTGCCAAGACCCCATGGGCTACTGGAAAATTGGGGGAGAGGGCAAGCAAGCAGAGAAACCAGCTCACAGTTTTGATCATTCTCTTATTTCATCCCCAGCCATCCTGCAACGAACAGGTTCAGCACTCTGCTTGTACTGCCAGCTGCAGAGCCCCTGCACCCCAGGCTGTCATTCCAGGTGTGAGAGGCTGAGGTCCCTGGCATGGTGGCAGTGGGGGCAGCAGTGGGACCTGACCTCCATCCTTTCCAGGGTGCTCTAAGCTGGCTCGCAGAATGGGGCTGGCTCCTCTGAGGCCTCCACTCTCCTCCTCTTGCTCTGGGAAAAGACAGGCCTGATTTAGACTTCCGCAGCCAGGCAAAGAATTTCTGCATGCAGGAGGCCACTCCAGGCTGGATTAAAACCCACTTTCATGGCAGCTGGGTTCCTGACAGAAGTGCCATAAGCTGGCACCTGGCTGCTTTGCTGGGCTGGCAAAGTGAAAAACTTTGATTTCTTTGCAGCTCACACAGCGGCGCCTTTGGCAGGCAGTGGTCGCACTCGTGTGACTGGAATCGCTGCAAGGGGCTGGGCTGGAAGTCGACTTGGATCCGCTCTGACGCGCGAGGGGCGCCTGGTCTGTTTGAAGTTCCAGGATGTTTGAACCAGGCGCAGTCAGCTCCCCGGCAGTCGAAGCTCAAGCCCGACAGGGTCGTGTACCCAGCGAGGGTGCAGGTCCTTCCGCTGCCCAACTGTCGGTTGTCATTGGAAGCCACGTCTTCATGACAGCCACCAGGAGCCCCACACAAAGACTTTCTAGAAATAAGACTTCAAGAAACGACGACAGCAATATATTATTCGTCCTCATTTTCAGGCGGGAGGTGGGCATCAGAAAGCAGGTGACACCTAGCAGGTGTGTGACCCTAGGTCATCATGGCACGTCCACGCCTGCAGTGCCAGGAGCCCAAGGAGCCCACGAAGGGCAAGAGTCAAAACTGCCCCCAAAGGACTCTGGGCACATGGGCAGAGTGGGGTCTGTGCTCAACTGTGCTCCGTGACGCTTGGATCCTGTGACCGTGACAAACCTCCTGGCCTCCCCGGGTGTCGGGCTGGCTTGTGTCGGCCAAGCTCTAGGTGGTGGGTCCTCAGGCCTGAGCTCCACCCAGCCCTGAGCCTCACTTTCTCCGTTTGTAACATGGAAGGGTTACCTGTGGCACCCACAGGGAGCAGTTGTCCTGGTGTCCTTTATGTCCTGATCTCGTCCCCGGTGGTCATTGCAGTGGTCACTGCCGCCTGCAGTCCGCTGGGGCTTCGGAGTGAGCAGGTGTAGATGCAGCAAGCTTGGCTGAGGGACCACTGGGGCTCTGGGTTACTTCCTCTTCCTCCTCCCTGCCAGTTGAGATCCATGTGAGGTTTATTGAGCTACAACAGTGTCTTGGCCCTTTCTGAACAGGTAACAACTAAACAAAGAAGCCTCATCTTCTGCAAGTGCACCCACTAGTCTGCACCTGGCAGCCACCCTGGGCAAGAAGTGCTAGAAGCCATAGTGAGGGCAGCAGGGCCGGAGGGACAAGGAACAGAGCAACCTGAGTGGGCTGGGTAGGACAGCAGGGGAGTCAGGTAGAGTTGGGGGAAATGGGGGCTCAGGCTCTGGCTGCCCTCCTGCTTGCCCCCTGAACCCCTCCTTAATGCACAGGCTTCCTCCTCCTGCTTTCTTTGCTTTCAGTTACCCACAGCCAACCTTAGCCTGAAATAGTAAGTGGAAAATTCCAGAAATGAGCAATTCCTCGTTAAGTTTTAAATCGCATGCCATGCTGAATATCACGTGAAATCTCAAGCCGTCCCACTCCATCCTCTCCAGGATGTGACTAGTCCCTTTGTCCTGTGTCTCCTTGCTGGGCCACCCCTGCCAGACTTCTGTAGTGTCTCCTTTACCAGATCACAGTTCCAATACCGAGGCACTTGTGTTTGGCTCAAAATGACGTGAGCTTCACTTTAAGGATGCGAGCACAGGAAAGCACAGCATGGATGGGAGGGGTCTGGCGATCTCTGGAGTCTCGGGCACCTCCAGGGTTTGGCTGTGCCCTGTGGATTAGGGGAACCACTATGTCTTCCAAGCAGAGTTTTATTTTTCCAATAGTTCATCTAATGCAGAAATGAACGCTCCCAGTTACCACCAGTGCTCTGGGCAGCCCGAGACAGCTGTATCACTACAGGGAGTTGATGTCATTTTAGCCAAACATTGCTGGCCTGCTGTCTGTGGGCTGAGGAGAATGTATGTGGGACCTCTCAGCCGGGGCACTGAGGAAGAAAGAGCGACACATGCATCAGGCCTGTGGCCCTCAGCCAAGCAGCCCCCAGTGGAGGCCCAGCCTGGTGTCCTCAGGAGACAGAGGGAGGCTGTCCCTAAGGGAGTGAGCAGGGACAAGTTTCACTGCACAGCTGTCTTGACAGTTTGACATCTCCTGGGGACTGGGAATGAACATGGATCATCCAAACAGGCCTCAGCCCACAGCGGAAGGCTGGTTCTGGCTCAGTTCTTGCTGATCCCTTGATTGTGGGCCAGTAACTAAGTGTGCATGAGCCTCAGTCGCACCCTCATTAGAACGGGTATAATACCAACTGAGGGTCAGCCAATCCCATGGGCACCACAGAATTCGTCGAAGACTTTGAAACCTAAAAACGGTGTTGCAGCTGGGCAGGATGGTGCATGCATATAATTCCAGCTACTCGGGAGGCTGGGCAGGAGGGTTGCAAGTTTGAAGCCAGCCCAGGAAACTTTAGTGAAACCCTGTCTCAAAACCTAAAGGGCTGGGGATATAACTCAGCAAAACCAGACAGATCTGTGTTGCATGGTCAAGGGCATCACGTGGTCTCCTGGGCTCCAACACTGGGCTTGTCTCGGTCATCCGCTGTCCTCCCTGCCTGCACCTGGCAGTGCTGCCCTGCCCCACCCCACACTGACCACTGAGTGTTCTCACCTAGAATAAAAGGAGACAATCTCCTCACCTGATCAGGAGTCTCGCCGGCTTCCCCTGGCTCGCCTGGGCACAAGTCAGCCCTAAGGGGTGACAGGCAAGTCCTCCACAATGCTATCCCTCCCACCTCAGGCACCACATGCAGAGGCCAAGTCTTTCATGCAGGATTGTCACCTGTCCCTCTCCCCATCTGTGTGATCAGTGAGCTTTCCCAGGAGAAGACCACAAGAACCCCACTCCCACATCGCCATGCCACCTCGTGGGTGCATGTAGTAGGTGCTCAGTTAACACACTCTCAAGGGTAGCAAAAGCCAAAGCTGACACTTGATATAAAAACAGCATCAAGTATGTCACCATCTGGCTGAGTGTTCAGGTATGTTATATTGCTGAATACAACATCCTTTCTGATGAACCCTATCTTACATATAAAGAAAAGGACCCTCATTAAAGTGAAGGGGCCCGATGTCTCGGAGCTGTGAAAGACAAAGCCCGAGCTCCATGCTGCAGACTAAAACCCACTTGTATTCATCCCTGCTGGGCTTGTATTTGATTCCGCATTTGACAATCCCTTGTGCTCTTGCCCGGCTGGCCCATTGTAGGGGGACAGCACACAGCTACGCGTGAAGCCAAATGGTGTGCCCCACCCAGCCCAGCAGTCCCCTGCCCTCCGGGGTGTGGAGGCAGAGCATGCCCAGGTGCAAGCGCAGCTGGCCCCGGGCACGAGAGGGACCCTCCCCGGGCTGCCCGAGCCAGCTCCTTGCCATGCTGTGGTTCCAACATTCCTAAGAAGGGTCATCTTCTGAGTCAGGCTGGAATGAAATATTTTAAAGTCAGAGGCGCAGCCAGGGGAACGACAGGGCTTGGAGAAGTGGCCGTGCAGGCTTCGGGAAGAGAGAGAGAGGGCCTGAGTAAGTCACCGCGGCACCATCCTCGGGCAAAGAGGATGAGATGACATCGTCTTTGTCTGGCCCTGGCTGTGGAGGCCCCTGATGCTGGCGTTCAGGGTGGAAATGCCTCCACACACCGGACTCCCCAGAGCCAAATATGCGTGGTGGGAAACAGCATCTGCGGAGGGAGATGACTGTCCCCAGAGCCTGGCAGATGGGCCCACCCCACCGTCAGGGAAACCGTACGAAGACAACCCAGGCATCCAGTGCAACTGCAAGACAGGAACTGCGGCCCACGGCACAGGGCCAGGCCTGCCAACCGGCCAGCCCTTGTGCTGCCACTCAGCCTCTCTGCCCTGCCCCTGCCTTTGCTCACTCCGGGAAAGGGAAGTGGCTGCCACAGCACTGGGTGCTTCTACTGGAAAGGCCGAAGCCAGCCAGAAGCAGCACCGTGATCTGTCTCCAGGCGTTGTTTGCTGGGTCTGGACAGAAACAGGAAATAGGCGCCCCACACATGGTCCCCAGGACTTGTGTCCCCTGGGAAGTGGCACAGGAAAGGCCCCTCCTGAAGACCTCCTCAGGAATGCCTTCGGGGGACTGCATTGATGGGCTGGAGCCCATCTGGATCCGAGACTGAGGCTTTGCCAAAGTGACCGGCAAAGACGTTTACAGAGTGCTCGGAATGGCACTTCCTGCTGTCACAGGGACCGGTAGAAGGTGCCCCGACAGAGCATCAGTTCAGTGCGGTTGGGCTGGTGACAAAGAGGTGGGGCAGCCCCTTTCCCTCCATGATGGCCCCTGAGAACCCCCGGGAAGCTTCTTACTAGATATTGAAGGACGAGCTGATCTCGGTGCAGAAAGAGTCCCCCAAAAGCATCTCGAATTTACAATTGCATTTAAAATTTCTTGAAGTCTGGCTCAATTCCTAAAACTACTCACAACTAGGTTTTCTTTCTTTCTTTCTTTCTTTTTTTAAAATCCTTTCCAGGGAAAACAAGTGCATGTTCAAATGGGAAGGGAGGGGGAAGGCGAAAGGAACAGAGGAACAAGAGAAATAAGGAATAGATGGAAAAATGTAAATGAAGCTTTTGTAAATAAGGAGAGAAGAGGGGTGAAGGGAGGGGAGGGGAACGAGAAAAAAGAAGCAGCAAGATATATCATGTACAGGCACAAATCCCCTATGATGAATGTTAGCATTATGTACATCTAAAATGTACTATAAAAATAAAAAAAAACTAAAAAAAAAAGAATAAAAATGAAATGCTTTAAAGCAAAAAGAGAAAAGAAAAAACCACACCAAAAAACAAATGCATGTATTTTACACTGTTTCTTCTGAGGAACAGTGGACAGTACCCACCTCATTTAACTTATTTGTGTACTTCTTTCTGAACTTTAGGATGGAAATGTCCAAAAACTTTTAGAATTATGTAGTGCCCCAGCTTCTCATTTTGAGACCCTCTTTGAAAGAGGGCAAACTTTCGAAACCTACAGTCCACAGTGCTCTACCTGTGAGTTTAAACTGAGCAAAGCCTGGGGCGCCGGGAGCAGGGAGCCTCACTGCCACCCTGTAGAGTGAGCTGGCTATGGTCATCAGGAGGCTGGGTGGGGAGGAGGCCGGGGCTGCTGGGATCTTCCCACCCTGCCCCGGCCACCTCTGATCTTCTCGCTGCTCGGAGCCTGACTTAGCTGGACCAGCCACCAGGCGCCAGAGCCAAGACCTCACAGACTTGGTGCCCTAGCCCCAGGCAGAGGGAGTGCATTTGCAGCAGGTGAGGAGGAAACAGCTGGGCCTCCTTGTGTCTATGTATTAAAAACAGTGTGGGTCCCACTAAAAAATATCAGGCTTCTTTAACTCCTTCACTTTACCAGCAGCCCCAACGCCAAAACAGAGGCAAGAAGTGCTGTGCAAGTCTGAAGACTTGCACATTTCTCCCGCCACCACCTCCCCGTGCTCAGGCTGTGCAAATGTTTGACTCCAGGCTGTTCCTGGCCTGGCTGCTGCCTGCATCAGCTCCTCAGTCTCATCCACAGCTTGAGAACCTGTGGCTGAGAAAGAGGATGCATTATTAATCCTGCGTCCCAGGCCGCGCATATTGAAACCTGCTCGCTGACATTTCCGAGACTCACTCGGCAGGCTGAGCTCTTCAAAGAAGGCAGGATTTGGAGCTCAGATGAGGATGGTGAACTCTCAGCCCCGCTGGCAGGAGGTCAGCACACCATGCTCCCGCACAGGGGTGTCACGGTCATATTTTAATGAAATTGCAAGATATATGCTCTATGCTTTTCATTTTGTGATATTTCCCAAGAGACACCAGACAGACAGTTTTTTCTGGTTAATCATTTTCCCACTCAAACATACACAATTTATGAAGATACACTGTTCTCAGGAAAGAACGTAGAATCTGTTTGAATTTAAATGGCTTTAGTAGTGAACAGCAATCAGAAAACTCCCACCATCCGTTGTTCAGGGAGTGGCCTTCTGAAGTCACTGGGAAGTGTGTCAGGTCCCTCTGTCTGTCCTGTGGCTCTGTTGAAGTCTGTTGAAGTGGCGCCTACTGACAATCACCTGCCTCCCTCAGCTTTAGGCTCAGGAATCCTTTCAGCAAGGATAGCTGTCTTGGTTCACAATATAAACAACCCCCAAGGAACCTCGAGAAGCTAAATCAGAGTCTGGCTGTCCCTGCCTTGGTTCCAAGAACGCATCATGTCAGCTTCACCATGCTGACCACAGGACACACCTGTCTGTCCCTCTGCCTCACTCAGCACAGCACCCACACCTGCAAGAGGAGGAGGGAGCCGAGTGTCTCACCTGGATTCTCAGTTCAGGTAGAAAGTGCCACACAGTCCCAGGGACCTAGTACTGTATCCGACTCCAGAGACCACAGAGACAATGAAGGCGGTACCCAGGGAGGGTGGAAAGAGTTATGCAGGACAAAGGCCCCAGCTGGGCTGTGCCCCTGGATATTGCTCCTTCTCAATGAGCAGAACGGCCGTGCTCATGGCGAGCAGGTGGCCCTGGGCCCAACCTCCATCCTCCATGTTGTCTTCCCCAGCTCAGGGGGGAGGTGGGCTCCTACCTGAGTCCTTTCCCCTCGCCCCTGTGCCCCCACTTCTCCACCACTCTGTACTCTGGGAGGCCGAACCATTTGGGCAGAAGTGAGGAGCTCCCTAGACTTTCGGCTTCTGGCTGGGTGTGGCAATGGGGAAACTGAGGCACGGAGCAGCATGCACACAGGTGGTTCTCGCTCCTGCCTGTAGCTGTTCACTGGGCTCGACTGGAGACTGCTGCTGGCAGTACCAGCCCAGGGTCGCTGTCACTGGTTCTCTTCCCCTGGCCTCCTCCCATCGCCCTCCCTACCCAGCCCCTCTTCCCCTTTGGGGACCCAACTGTCTCTTCTTGCAGTCTGATGACTTTGAAGACACTCACAGGCAACTCACTGTCTTTGAAACAAAGCCCTCCACCCCTGAGGTCACCAGCCGTGGCTTCCCAGGTCCTCCCGACCGAGGCGTGGCCCCAGAATACTAGCTGATGTGGACACCGTCCCAGACTCGACTGGGTCACCCATACATCCCTGAGGTGACGGGGTCTCCCACAGATGCCAGCAGGACTAGTGCTCTGAGTCCCCTGGCTTCAGTATCACAATGCTCACCTGGTGCCTGGACGCAAGCCTGTGAGCTGGGGCACTGTGCTGGGCTGGGGTAGGGCTGACAGGGGTGGTGTGTTCTGTGAGGGAGGCTGTATGTTGCCTGGCATGTGCTCTGAAGGAGGCCACGTATAGGCTTTGGTGTGCTCTATGTAGAAGGCTGCATGTGGATCTGGTGTGTTCTATGGAGGAGGCTGTATGTGAGGTCTGGCATGCGTCTATGATGGAAGCTATATTTGGGGCCTGGTATCTTCTATGGGTCTGGCACGTTCTATGAGTGAGTCTGTATTTGGATGTGGTGTGTTCTATGAAGGATGCTATTTTATGAAGGTATAAATGCCTTCATAACACCTTCATATTCATTATGAAGGTATTGTGAAAGTATACATGCATCTGGCATGTACAATGAATGAGGCTATATGTGGATCTGGCACATGTATATGAGGGGCCTGGTATGTGGGGCCTGGTATCTTCTAAGATGTGAAGCCTCCTACTTGTCTATGAGGGAAGCTATACATGGGGTCTGGTGTGTTGTATGAGGGAAGCTGTGTGTGGGCCCTGCAGGGTCTTTGAAGGAGGTCGAATTCAGCATGGCAATAGAGGCCCCAGGCCTGGCATCTGTCTTTGTCACTCTACTGTCCTTGGGTTGAATACCTGACACCCATAACCTGAAGGAAACATTTATTTGGCTCATGGTTCTACAGGTTCAGTCCATGGTTGGCTGACTCCAAGGCAGAAACAGCATGGTGGGAGGACCTGGAGGAGGAAGCACCATCTAATTCTGGCCTGTGCCTTTCTGGCAAGTGACCCGGACAAGTGACTTTCCCTCCTGGGTCCTAGCTCCCCATGCAAAATCGGGACAAAGTTGCATCCTGGGTGTCAGGTGTTCCCATCCAAGCCAGGGCCCCAGGTTTGTCCCCTGCCACTCACCCCACAGCCCACCTGGTTGGCCACATCCTCCAGGGTGTTGCTTTTCTCCTCAGGATGAGGACACACAGTGTTCTTGCCCATTGGTGCGTCTGGAGGGTAATGATTAAGACCCAGTGGGGCCAGTTGTGAATAGGAGCTGGGGACCTTGCTACAAACCACATTTGGCTTCTGCCATCCATGGAGCAGGGCAGCAGCCAGTCCCCTTGTTGGGGGAAACACTGAGGTTGCTGCTGCTGCTGCTGACAGGGGCCTGCAGGACTGTGGGAGAAGCAACCTTGTCCTTCTGCTCTGTTTCCTACAGCTGGTTTTCCTTCCTAACTAGACTAACGTGTTCTGGCAGGATTCATGGCACAGCTAGTGGACCAGTGGGATCAGTCAAGAGAGGCGAGATGAGCGTACATACCTAACTCGCTGGACCACTGAGGACCTTGGTCTCTTGTGCTGGAAACTGACTGTATTGGATGACAACCAGTGTCTGATTTTACCCCCACGGTCACAGAGTGGACCCTTGCAGGATTCCAAGTTTTCCTTGGATCTAAATTCCCCCTGATCGAGACAGGTCTAACCTTTGTTTTTGTAAAACCTTAATTTATTTTATTGTTCAGATAAACTAACATTTTCTCATCCTATGGCCAGTTGGCCACAGGAACCTCAGACTAAAGGGCTTTTCTGCAATCACAGTGTATCTGCAGTAAGAGCACATTGTGGTGTAGATACGAAGGGATACGAAGGAAGAGAAGCAGATGAATCAGAATCCAATCAATGCCTCTAGCCACAATGGAAGGTGTGGCCTCAGCTGCAAACACAGCAGGCCAGCTGCTCAGAGCGAGGCAGCCTTGGAATGAGCTAGTACTCCATGTCATCCTACAGCCTAGCTTAGTGGTTTGAGCCCAGGGCAGGGTCTGCCCCTCCTGCCCCATGAAAGGCCTGCGGAGAGAGAACACGCTAGCTGTGGGATGCTCACCCTGGCTGTGCCTGGCCGGCTCCACTCAGCCAGCACCTGAGGTCTGCGGGACGCCCGCTGCTCAAGATAGTACCGATGCTCCCATGATGTGCGCACTTCCCCAGGGATCTGCCACACACAGTCCCACTTGGCTGGGACAGACAGAGGCCCCCATATCCCTTCTCCCAAGCACCAAAACTCTGGCCTTGGCTCTGTGACAGTCTCTTTTGTCCAGCAACAGCAGAGTCCATCCAGACACAAACCCGGGGCTCCAGACATCCCTTTCCTGCTGGGGACAATAAGACACCACCTTTCCCAAGGATGAGATAAGGGGTGGATGGAAAGCGTGTACAAGGGAGGGTGGCCTCAAGTGCTTGCGCCTGCGGCTTTGTGTGGTCACAGTGCCATGCTCTTTGCTCAGATGCATGTCCGGCCTGCAGCGAGGCCAGCACAAAACTAGCCACAGCATTCCCACCTGTGCCAGGTCACAGTGTAAGGGTCTGACAAGGCAAAGCAGAGCACCCATGTCCTTTGAGGTGGGAAAAGCCCAACAAAGCTGTTGGGAGGTAAGGTTTCCTGCTCTGAGGTGGGCATCCCAGCCCCTCAGCCACCTGCCCCACCAGAGGCAGGAGCTCAGCGGCCTCTCCCTGCACCCCCAGCTCCCCCTGCACCACCACCACACAGGACGTGGCCTCCAGCACATGCCAGCTGGAAATCTGGAGTCAATTCACATTTCTTTCCACACTGCAGTAAGATTTCTGTTCCTGTGTTTATTTTTTGACATAGGGTCTTACAATGTAGTCCAGACTGGCCTTGAACTCACTATGTAGCCCAGGTTGGCCTCGAATAATCCTCCTGCCTCAGCCTCTAGAGTGCTGGAATTCCAGGCATGCGCCTTTGCCTTGTGCCTGGATCAATGCGCATATTCTTGGAGCACAACTCCCAAGTGAGGGCTTAAATCAGCCAGGAGTCCCCTTGGGGGACTGGGGAGGGCACGACCCCTTTGTGTGTGGGGGCAGAGACAGGGCCTTTAAGCACCTACTGTGTGCAGGCCTGTGAAAGGTCCTGTCTGCCAGAAGACTCAGGCAGGCTGGGCTGGAGGGCACCGAACCTGGCAGAGCTGCCTGCTGTCAGAACCTGGCTGGCTGGGGTGGGTACTGTCCTAGCCTGGGGCTGTGGAGAGGCTGGAGAGGGCTGGAAAGGCAGCTCAGGGAGGAACCAGGCTCCCGGAATTTGTGCAGAAAGGAAACTTAGCTCTTATGGCTTTGGATACTTAAAAAAATAAACCCACAGAGACTCTGGAAGGGGTGGGGAAGCGACTCACACCTGGCTGTCTCCCCCTGTCCCTAGATGTCTGGGACCACCTGGGCCTTAAGGGGAGCTGGTCCCCAGATCTCCCTGCAGGAGCTCCCAAGTCAAGGTAGTTTCCAGGGTGGTGGCCCCCAGCTACTCCAGGGGGTCTTGTCCCAGATGCCGAGGTGACTCCAGGTAGCAGTGGCTGACGGGTGCTCGGCTTTGTCCACGGAGCAGGCGTGGCATCCTGGTGCTGGTGTGGGCCTCAGCCCTGGTGAGAACTCAGGATGGAGGATGGATTTCCTGCTGTGTAGACGAAACAGATTCATGAGGGCCGAGCCAGCTCCTGAATGTCGCACATGTACAAGAGCTGGGCATGGGGTCTGACGTTAGCGAGCCTAGCGCCTGTACATCCACTGCCGGGACAATTGATTGTCACTGAGCAGCACACAGTGAGGGATCTGATGGAGCTGCTGCTCAAATGTGGGATCCTGGGACTCCCGAGATCCCTCACTTTCAAGAGGCACCATGGGGAGGAGCTGACGTCCTCAAGAACCCAGGCTGGAAGCGAAAGTCTCTGAGCTGTGGTGAGGTGCCTTGGTCCTGGTTTCATGCAGGGACACACCCTGCAGGGAAAGGGGCACAGGAGCCCCAGCCGCTCTCTGAGGAGCAGGTAGAAAGTGCCCAGGATGCCTCTGTGCACAGATGTGCAGGGAGGAGAATGTACCAGGCACTGGGGGCCTTGGGACGCTACAGTGCCCCAGCCAAGGAGCCTGGGAAGAGGGAGACAGGCCCTGCACACACCTGTGCCCCAAGGCCCCTGAGGCAGGTGGGAGGCTCTCCTGCAGCTCTGTGCTACCTAGTCCCAACGCCTGAGGGTATGCAGAGATTGGACGCACCAGTGCTGGGTCAGCCCTAGAGACAGCCCATCAACCAGGCTTTACCTACTCTGCAGAGAAGAGGCAGCAGAGGAGACCAGGGAACCCAAACCTGCACAGGCCTTCCTTCCCAGGAGGCAGGGACCCCAAGTCCTAGTCACGGTGGCCCCCCAGTCTCTCCTGTACATGGATTGCAGAGCGGTCACAACGATTCAGCGCTGTGTGCTGCCCTAGGCTGGCCGGCCCTGCAGTGTCCCCTTCTGCCCCAGCCTGGGCAAGCTGGCCCAGCCTCCTGGCCGGCACCCTAAATCCTCAATGGCAGAGCCCAGCAGCTTCTGCCACCCTCCCTGGGTACAACCAGCTTCCCAGCCTTGAGCCCTATGGGCAGGGGAGGGGCACCCGAACAAAATACAAGATGACCAAAATATACAGTGACTGAATTTTTAAAATGTTTATTACAGTAAAGGATACACTGCCATGATCCCCAGCACCACAAAAAAAAAAAAAAAAAAAAAAAAGGAAAAGAAGAAAAGGGCACGGTACATTAACAAGACACACTGTCATGCATCCCCCTCAAAATAAAATAAATACCCCTCCGACTTCCAGCACTTATCCCATTGTTCTTGCTGCTTTCTGCAGCAGCTCTAGAGCCCTCTTTCCCGAGTGTCTTTACGAGGTGTGATAAAAAATACAGTGACTATTGTTGCCAAGTATCAACCAACAGAAAGGCAGGCTTGTAAAAATATGATGCTGTGTCCTCGTCTACCCCATTCACCTGATTTGGCACCATGAGACTTCTGGCTCTTCCCCAGAGTCAAAATGACCATGAAGGGAAACGTTCTGAATCAGTTCAGGACATTGAGGCAGCTAAGAGAGTGCAACTAAAGACCCTCATGAAGGGGACTTCCAGAGCAAAGGAGGCAAGAATGACAGGGTCGGGGTGTGTGAAGCAAGGGGGGGTATTCTGAAGGGGATTCAAGGTGATGTGAATAAATTTTACTGTAATAAAGTTTTTATAAATAAAAATATTCTTTTTTAAAATCATACCTTATGTACCTATATTTTCATCAAGATGTAAAACTCCTCAGCCCAACCTCTCTTTATCTGACTGGACCTGGCCCGGAGCAGGCCACGACCACCCAGAGAGGTCGAGACACCCACCAGCCTCCTCCCTGCTGCAGTTTAAGTGTCCTTGGTTTTGTTCCACTTGGAGAAATATTTGTGTTTTAATTTAATGTCTCTGGGTCATTTAAAAACCATAAGTTGCCTCCTAAGTCATTTTGTTTGTTGCCCTCTCCCCATGCAAGGCTGCACTGTTGGGGCAGGGTGGTGGTGGTAGTAAGGGGCGCCAGGCTTCTCCCACTTGAAGGAGCAAAATGAGCCTGGCCAGGAGCAAGGAGACCGAACTTCACAGGAAGAAAGGAACAAACGAAGCAAGGAAGGAAGGAAGAAAGAAAAAGAAAGAAAGAATGAGAAGGGACAGAGAGAAGGGAGGAGGGAGAGAGAAGGGAGGAGGGAGAGAGAGAAGGGAGGGAAAGCAGGATGGAGGGAGAGTGGAAGAAAGAGAGAAGGAAAGAAGGAAGGAGGGAAGAAAGAGAGAAGGAGAGAGGGGGAAGGAAGAAGAGCGAGACAGAAGGAAAGGGAGCAAGAAAGAAAATGGAAGAAGGGAGTGCCAAAAGGAAGAAAAGAAGGGGGAGTGAGGGAGGGAGTAAGAGAGAGAAGGAAGGAAAGAAGGAAGGAAGGAAGGAGGAAAGAAAAGAGGGATGGAAGGAAGAACAAAACAAAAAGAAAGAGGGAGGGAGAGGGGAAAGAAGAAGAGTGAGACAGAGAAAGAAGGAAGAAGGAAGTCAGGGAAGGATGAAAAGAAAAGCAGAGGGGGAGAGAGGGAGGAAGAGAGAGAAAAAAGAAGGAAAAAAGGAAGGAAAAAGAGAAAGAAAGAAAAAGAAGGCAAAAATCAGTCCTAAGCCGCCTAACCTAACCTGCTCTTCGCCCCGCCCATGAGGCCCCAGAGGGCATAAGGACAAGGTGGCAGTAGCCGGGGCTCTGCTGCCCCACCCACCTCCCCAGCAGGCTGTGGGGAGGATCCCAGGATCCCCCCTTCTCCCTCCCCTCCAGCCCCACACCTGTGGAGAGCCCTGACCAGGAGAGCTCCTGGGGTCCAGGCCCACCCTCCTCTACCTTTGAGCTGGTCCCCAAAAGGTTGCAAAGGCATCCTCAGACCCAGGAGGTAGACACAGCCCCTCCACACCCAGACGCGACACTGGTAGCCAGGCCCAGCCACTGTCCCCAGACTCTGTGCCAGGGAGCCTTGCTTTGGAACGGAGTCTCAGCTCCAGGCTCTGCCCTAGAGGGGAGAAGAGCATTCCCGGGTGACCCTTGCCCCTTCCCTCCCCATCCAGAATGCAATTCCAAGGTGGGGGAGAAAGAACACCCTGCCTCCCTTCTCTCTTCTCCTGGAGCCCTCACCTGCTGCTTAGAGTCCCCATTCACACCCACCCACCGGTGCAGCACTGCACCGCACACTGTGCTCACCCCTCGTGACCCAGGCTGAGATGAGTGCAGAACAACTTACCAGCCAAGAGCCAGCTCCTGTCCTCTTGATCTGGAGAGGGGCGGGCCACCTAGGGGACCTCCCAGGATTGGTGAGCAGCAGGCCTGGTTAGTCATTGTGCGACCAAGGGCCCAGATTTGGGTCCCCTCTGTCCTCAAGGGGCTGCAGCTAGGCCAACAAAAGCGCTTACATGTTTAGACCCCTCAGCACATCCAGTCGGAGAGCTGGGAGAGGGTCTGGGTGCTCAAGGTGGGTGGCAGGGGGGCATCGAGCCCAAGGGATTCCCCAGAAGTCCAGGGGCTGGCCAGAGACTGGCCGGAACCTAAACTGGGCTGGGCCCCTGGAGCTCGAGGAGCTGTGTGTTGTGTGACGCCTGGGCCAGTGCACACACTCAGGGACAAGGACCCCCAGGAGCGCCATGATGACCCAGGCCGCCCAGCCTCTCTGCCCCAGCGTCTCCTCCCCATTGGGCATACTGCTACTGTACACAGGGCTTTGCCCAGATCCCCTCGGAGCGGAAGATGGAAGTTGGCTTTTGTCTGACCTGGTCAGACAGAGCCGTTTTGTGGGATAAAGGCTTAACGCTCCATGAACACGCAGAAAAAGCTCCGAGCTGGCCCTCTGACAATCCCATTGTCTTGGGCCTGAGCCCGGCAGTTTGGGCTGAAAGCGCCAAGTTCATGACATTTCAAAGAGAAATGATACCAGGAGGGGGGTGGGAAGGGGATCCAGGGGTGTGCAGGAGAAATAAAATCCCCAAATACAAAGATAGCAATATTTCACTACTTCCCACTGTGCCCCACACTCCCCCCAACACGTCCCTCTTTCCAGCCCCATCTGGAAGGGGAACCGGGCTGGAAAGCCAGGGCCCCTCACCAGGGGCTGTGCTTTGGAAGGAGACGGTGCGAAAGGTGCCCAGATAAACCTCGGAAGTTCCGTGGACTGCGAGCCAGGAATAGCGCCATCGGCACCAGTCCCCTCGCCAGCACTGCCCTTCAAGATAAGAATTCGCCAGCAGGACTCAGGGTGCCAAAATGAGTTTATTTTAAAGACCCGGGGTGTTATTGTTTTCTTTCATTTTTTACTATTATCACCATATCCTTTTAAAAAGCAAAACTGTCTTCAGGGCCAGGGAGCAAAGGAAGTTCCATTTTTAGCGTTTCATTTGTTTAATGTACCTCTGCAAAAGCAAATAATTCGGCAGAGAAAGCGGAGTCGCCAGGAAATTGAATGTGTTTTGTCTCCAGCGAAGTTTCCCTTGAGTGATTTCGTTTGCTTTCTGTCTCGCCAAGCAGGCTGTGCACTCGGACCTCCGGCGTGCCTGGGCCGCGGGGCGCGGCGGGCAGCCCGCAGACCCTCTCCCCGCCTCAGGTGGCCAGGGAGCTCCCCCACCCTACCGCCCCGGGCCAGGTAACCCGTCCTTCCGAAGAACAAAACGTGGCCTTGCAGAATCATCCTAATGCGAGGAGAAAATAGGATTAGGCCAAAGTATTAGCAAGGTAAGTCGGATTAACAGCAAGGTTCAGTACATTTTGGCTTTCTTCTGCAGTTTTTAATTGTACAGAGTCTACGTTTCCCTTCCCTGGTTTTATTTAAAGAGGCCGTTTGTTTGTACCCGAGAGGTAGATAAGAACGATAAGGCTCAGGGGTGGAATTGGAAATGTATAACCTTGCAAAATGACATTTCTCCCTGTAAAGGGTGACACGCACGGGTAGATAAAGGGAGAGTCGGAGCCGACGGCCTTTGTTAACGTTTCTTGCCCCCTGGCGTCCCTTTGATGGAAGGACACCCCACTCGCCTGCTGAGGTGTCTGCCAGCTCCGGGTTCCTTCCCACAGGCAACCGCGGGATAACTACAAATCGATTCACTTTTTAAACATCCAGGCAAAGTCGAGTGTTTAAAAACTTATGAACAGGGATCGTAGATCGTCAAGCCACAAGAGGAAAGAACTGGCCAAAATCTGCTGTTTGTATTATTTTAAAAATATGTAATTTGCTTTGCCACATGTAAATGGAGTCTATTTATTAACCAGGCTGCTCTTGAGTGTGTGTGTGTGTGTGTGTGTGTGTGTGTGTGTGTGTGTGTCGCAAATTAACACCATTTCTTTGGAGGGAGGCAAGAGAGAATTTATAATTGTTTAAGTTTGCAGATCATTTAGCAATTAACTTTGGGGGCAGAGGGCTGTGGCTCCCCGGGTAGCCAAGGACGGTTCGGGAGCCATTTGGAAGTTATTGAGTCTAACTGTCTGTGGCATTGCTCAAGGTGCTTTCCAGGCTGAGCTGCAGACAGAAAGCCAGAGGGGACGAACGCGATCCAAAATGGTTTTGCTGTTATGGCTGAGAGGGAAACAGGGAAACGTGTGCTTGCAGAAGTGAGGGCCAAAGGAAAACAAAGCTGCATCTGATCAGTTTCCCCCGGCGGGGACTGCCCAGGAAGAGGGCAGCCTGGGGTTTTGGCTTCTTCCCTCTCAGACTCTGGGCATAGTGAGGGAGCAGGGTACCGACGGGGAGTGTCATTTTCTCTAAATGGAGACAGGTGCCCCCAAAGCGCTGTCCAGGTCCAACTTCTAGGGAAGTTGCTTGCAGCTGTTAGGACTGGGAGGGCTTCTATCAGCTCATACCGTTTCTTCCTGATGTGGAAGCAGATGAACAGTTCGTTGAATCTAGAGCTGGTCTTTGTCTACTCTGTTTCACTTTGGAAAGAAGCTGTAGAATTTCTGGGTGCAGCATTTCCATAGTTTTCCCTGGGTGGTGCCTTTAGGTAAACTGGAGAAGCCCATAATGCCATTTTGATTAATCTGGTAAAACAAAATCCAGGTTTTGTTTATCTCTCCAATTTCTTCTTCTTTTCTATATTTAATGTAGATGTGCATGTATGTCAGAAGTAACGGACTTTTGCAAAGGCAAATCTTGCTGACTCCATGTTTTAATGGCTTGGTTTGTGAGTTCATGCCTGGGTGCTCTTTAAAACTAATCAATAATCTAGTTCATTGCTAAGGCTGCGGAGCTCACGGGGCTGTTATTCTCTGAGGTGGGATAAGATTCACGACTTCTCTGGCCTAAACTCTTTTCTGATCCTGCACATACCTTTAAAAGTCACCTGTTTTCATTAGACCCCAAGAGTCCTAACAACTTGGAGAGACTGCTCTGTGTGCCCAGTCCTCCCACCATCTTTCAGCTACAAGAACCACTCTGAGTTCTCCTGTCTGTCCTGGGGGGGGTCTCAGCTTCCCAGCTGTGCACATCTGTGCCTAAGAATCAGGGGGCAAGGGCAGGGAGAGGGCAGGGATGAACACATCTGGGTCGTCCCATCTCTACCACACCTGCTCCTCTGGCTTATTTCTCTGGACTCTAAATGCAATCTGATGAGGAGTGGCCCCCAGACAGGAGAACGTTAAAAAATTATCTTAGTAAAAGAAAAGAATAGACCTGCTAGCCGTGAAGAGGGGCTTCTGGTAATGCAAGTGGACCAAGTGTGTAGACATCATCAGCACACCTTACTTGGGTCTGGCCCGCCCAGGCTCCTTGGTGCAGTATTAGAGGAGTCTCATTCTGTGCTCCTATTCCTAGCAGAGCTCATTTAGTCAGACACTCTAGGCAAAGGTGAATCAGCCTGCAAGGCCAAAGAAGAGACCTTGAAATGCAGTGGTGCACAGCTGACCCAAACGCAACTCTCCTCTGCACCTGCACTGGAGAGAGGGAGGGAGAGGGAGAAAGGGCTAGTGTTTTCTTTAGCAAATCCAAGGTGAGGCTAGAGAAATTCCAGAACCTGCCTTTCCTTCCCTTCCCTTCTGCTGCCCAACACATGTCCCTGCAGATAAACAGCTGCAAAGGCGGAGGCCAGGATGCCCAGGCTGCTCTATTTGTGCCTTTGTGGGCCTGGGCACTGGCAACCTCGAGCTTGAGGCCTGAGCTCAGACAGTGGGCAGGGACCAGGGCCCGGACTGTGAGCAGCGGGCCACTGCTAAGGGGCACATGGTGCCCGCTGGCCCTGCGTGGGGGCTGGAGCTTCAGGGGCTCAGCCAACCCAGCCTAGCCCACCAAGGCCGGTGGCGGCAGGGGCTGCCTGGCTCCTGTGGCTTGGGGGTAGGCCTGAGCCTGAGTGCCTGGTCCTGGGGTTTTTTTTTGTAGGTAGCTTTTTGTTGGGGAGGGGAGTTTGGGTGATGTGAATTGCGCTGGCAAAGTGTAGGGGAACTATTTGGAGGTACTTGGCAAGAATTCAGCCCCAGGGCCAAGAAGCCCAACTGAGCTAGATTTTAGGGAAATCAAACCTCCTGTGTCCTGAGACAAGAGGGGACGTCAAGCTAAGTCTGCACTGTGGGTCTCATTTTAGAAATCTTTCTTTATAGCACTGTAGGATGGGCAGATGCACACAAGCGCCCTGGCAGCCCAATGAGCTGTGAGATTCCAACTCTCACTTCCCACTGCCATCCTGTTTGGGGGAAACGAGATAAAACTCCACACAGCCACATAACCCTTTACCAGGAGGGGGCCTCCCCCCCCCCCCGAGAAAAAAGGGAGAAAGGGGAAGCTTTACGAAGCCACCGCATCCCGTTAGGGATGAGAAATGGAGCAGGGGACGCCATTGTCAACAACCTGCTGTAAGAGCAGATTTGGAAGAGAACAAAGCAAAAACTGTACCTGTGTTTGTGGGTGTACATATTTATGTAATATTTGTCTTTTCTAAATATAGCTTTATTAGGCGTCTCAAAACCCCTGCATTGAGCAGCGTCCAAAAGCCGTCCCTGGGCCAAGTTCACGGAGTCAGCTCCCTCCCAGGCATTCCCATGCCTTTTATTTACCCTCCAGTTTATTCAAACTTATTTTTGAACCACAGGAAAGCAGTTTTATTTGGCTAGTAAAGATTGTGTTTAATTCATTGAGTATGCATTGTAAAAGTTTAGCAGTCAGTGCCCAACCGAATTCCAAATTGGGAAGTTAAATATTTGTTTTTAATTTTCTGGCTCAAAAATGTTAACTAACAGAAATGATTCTTTCTGCTTGAATGTGCTTGCAGAAATGGGGTTGTTATGAGAAAATGCCCCTAAAACATTTGCTTTCTGACCTGACACATTGTGTTTGAAAACTTCACTCACAGGAGAAATTTTAATTTGTATAAATAAAAAGTGGTGGCCGGCCTTCAAATGTTTTGATAAGAGGCTTATGGGAGACAGGAAAATAACACAGCGTGCATATTCCAATAGTTCGATTATAGGTGAATTTAGGCAAAAGAATGTGTTTTGTGGGAAACTGTAGAAGAACTCGCTTTATAGAAAATATCGACACCGAAGGCCCTATTGTGGTTGTCCTTTCTTAAGATTTTTGAAATTTTGTAAAGAACTTCAAGGTATAATTTGTCAACTGTTTTAGTTCTGTGGAATTTTGTGTTTACCACAGTATGCTTACCTCTGAAAATAAGCACACTGCTCTTTTCTTCTCTGGTTGAAACTAAATGATGAGAATACAAATGCAAATAACCTCCCCATAACCTGCATTCTGTTAGAAATGAAGCCAGAGAACACTTTGCTTTCTCCGCAAAGGGGTTTTAGGGTAAACCAAACTACAAACGGTTTTAAAGACCCTGCTCAAACTGAGGCTAAAATGAACCTCCCAACCAGGACACAGGAGGCAATCCATGCTGAAGAATCGGGGTGCCAATGACCTTCAAATCGGGCTTTTCCAGAAAGCGAGTTTTTGTGAAATTGATACATCTAGAATTTGGGGAGATGAGAAACCTGTAACAACTCCTATCACCAAGTAAACATTTACGTCTTAACTCGTAAGTCCTTTTTTCCTCTATACGTTGTTTTCTCATATTCAAAAGAAGTGAAGATGCGACTTCAGGATGTGGGGTATGTGGGGCGCGGGGAGTCCAGCCTTAGCCACCACAGACTTCCACGGGACTTTGCTCTCCATTTGTTTCTGCTAGAATGCGAAGCAAGGACTCTTGTCCCCCAACTTAGTGTAAACTCTTGGATGTAAACACCTTGAAGAAAATGCATATATAAAAGGAAGATAATATTCAAAAGAGGAGAACTAGAAAGGGGGAAGGGGGAAAAGAAGGAAGGGAAAAAGGAAAGAAAGGGGAAAGAGAAAAAATGGAAAAATATAAATAAACCTGCCGTAAATAGGGAAAGGGGGAGCAGAAGGGAGGGGTGGGGAAGAGGGGGGGAAACCAAGATACATCATGTACAGGTACAACTAACCATGATGATTGTAACCATTATGCATACAGTGTACCAGTACATGCTCTCGGTAAAAAATAAAAAAAAAATAAAAAAAAGAAAATGCCCAGTACTCCTGGAGTGACGTGGGCTGTGCGCGAGGCGCCCCTGCATAGGCGTGTGTATGCCAGACAGCAGCCCTATGTAATCAGACAAGACAGGCTTCTGTGGGTCAAATCCTACCACGCAGGGGCTCCTGACAGCCTGTAACACTCTTCCTCCTCCTCCTCCTCCTACGAGAATGGGAGAGAAAAGGAAAGAAAGGCGCAGCTTCCTAGGTTCTGGGGTGGCAGAACCCAGAGATTTCCAGAACAGGTCATTTCTTTTCAGCTCAGGGGTTTATAAAGGTCACTAGTTAATTCATCCAGCCGTGTAATCTGCAGCCAATATCATTTTAAACAGAAGAGAAAAAACTTCCTGGGGTGTTTCCCCTTCTTGCCCCTATCTGAACCTAGCTGCGGGACCACCCTGGGGCAGCAACCTGGCCGGCCAGCCCTCTTTCTGGGCACTGCGTTTGGGGGATCCGTTCGCATCTCTCCCTTGGACCTAGCGAGTGCCCAGCCTTGCCCTGCCGAGTCCTGGGGCTGCCGGCCTGGCAGGAAGCATGCGGTATCATCCTTTTAAAAGTTTCCTGACGCTTCCTGTTAAAACAGCGAAGAAAGGGGCCAGATCGTATCACCACTAGCGTCCACCGGTTACCAGCCCCTTAGCAACAAGGGCTCTTCCCCCACCCCACCCCCAAGACCCGCTATGTTGTTTGAAATGGGGACGGGGGCTTCGCCCAAGCCCCGAGCGTCCCCGCACTCGGACCCGGGGCGGGACGCGTCGCGCGTGCTCGGGACGCCGTGTGTGCGCCCTGGGGAAGAAGAGGACAATTAGGGTTTGTCGGGTGCCTGAACTTTTCCTCCGTCCCCGAATGACCTTTTGGAGCCTGTGGCGGCGGGAGGGCGAACCAGATCGATCGGGTCTCCTGCGGCCCGCCGCCCCGCGCTCGGAGATGCCAAATGAACATTAGTGGACGCTATTGATCGAGCGCGCTCACGGCCTCTCTCCATTCACACGTCCCGGCGTAATGAATTCGTCCATTTAAAAACATTACAAGGAATATTGGAGATTGACTGCCAGAGGAAATGACACTTGACCCCCGCATCCTGCGCCCCGGAGGGGCAGCCGCCGCTTTTCAAAATAGCAGTCCCCGAGCCACACCGCGCGGTGGCTCCCCGGGCCTCTCCGGTCCCCGGCCTCTCCGGGGTCCCTTCCTCGCCCTTCCCGGCCTTGCACACCGCGTTCCCTGCTCCGCGCCATCCTGCAGCCACGTTTCGTTCAGACTCGCTGGGACGGCATCTAGCTGGCGCCGAGAACCGGGAACCTCGCGCCGGCGACCACGCGCGGGACGCGCACCCGGGAGCCCGCGCGGATCGCCCAGAGTCCCCAACCGAGGCCTCCAGGGTCGCCGGGCAGGCTGGGACGCCCGCGCCCCCGCTCCAGTCTAGATGGCTCCGAAACCAGGCCGCCCAGCCTGAATCCGCCCTGGGGAGTGGGAGGCTGGAGGCAGGGAAGAGGGACGAAGGGACCTCGCGCCCCCCAGTTAGCCTCTCAGCGGGAAGGCGGGAGCAGAGAGCCAGGAAAGGTCGGAGAGGCCCGAGAGGGAGCGGGCACCGGCGGGCGTCCCACCCTCGCGCCCTGCAGCCGCGTGCGTGCCGGGGTGAGGCCGGCGGAAGGCGGATTCGGGGCGCCGGGAGCTTTCACGAACACCGCCGAGGTGCCGAACTTAGCCTTTAAAATCGAAGCTAGGGTGAGCTGGGGGGCCAGGGGCCTGCAGGTCTGCGGACTGGGGTAGTTTCGTTGGGATCTCCAGGCCGCAGGGCCAGGAAGCTCGGCCCCTCCTTTTGTCCTGGCCGGTAGCTGTAATTTAACATAAAATGCCTATTAGAATCACTGCTGCTGGGACACGACTTTCTCCTTGTTTTGCCGCTAACTAACAGGATTAGCCAACAAGAGCGAGATTTCAAATTAACCATAAAAATTACAAATTGCAATTCATTTAGCTGCCCATTTACTACATTAAAAAAACATAAATAAATGAATCTGTGTATTCGGAGGAGAAGCTGAATGGTGGTCCTCGGGCCTGGGAGTCCAGGCGAGCGCGCGTCCTCGGGAGTGGGCAGCCTCCAAGGGCGGAAAGAGGCGTTGCGGGCGCCCAAGGCCCCTAGAGGGTCGCGGAGCAGGAGCCATGGAAGGGGGACTTGGGCCTGCGAGGCTGGGTCCGGGAGAGGGGGCACGAGCTCCTAACCCAGTTCTTCCGGAAGGAAAGGGGCAAGCGAGACGCTCAGAATTCCAAGGAGAGGTGGCTCTTGGTGTGTGCCTGGAGCACGAGGGAGGGATGCTGGAGGTTTCCAAGGTGGATTTGAAAGTGGCCCCAATTCCGGTCCAATTGCATGGCACCTCTTAGCTTTTAGGGGGAGCAGGGCTTTCTGCTCCCCTCTCTGTGCGGAGCGGACGCGTGGAGTGCGGAGGCCTCAGCACACACTTTGTGTTTTCACTGTAGTTGTAGTTTTCTGTGCACAGATACCCAGAAACCTAAGGGCTCCTCTGAGGTGTAGACCTAGTTTGGGGGCTGATGCGTGGGCGAGGTCAGGGCGTTGGTCGGGGCACAGCAAAGAGCGAATCCCTCCCTGCTAGGCGGGGTTCCCGATCTTTCTCCTCCCCTGGCAGAATGATTCAGAGGGAAACGCTGGACTGGCTACGTTGGCCAAGCTCCGCGACCGCCTGGTTTGGTATCAGTCCCGAGGATATTTCATCCTGGGTTAGGAACCCCCGTGACGGCAGGGGGCGCGCTGGGGTGGCTTGCTCCCTCGCGCCTTGGTTCCAGGACTGGGGGCATCTCCATCTTCTCTTCCCAGGAGAAAGGATCCGGTAAGAAGGCCTCCGTGTGCGGCCACCGGCAACTCAGAACAGTTTCGGGATACCCCGGGTGATGGAGGGGGACACGTGGAACCTTGGACAGGACCCAAGAGAGCGGCAGGCCTGGAGCTGGTGACCTACGCTGTGTGCCCCCATCTCCGGTCCTGGTGCAGTCCCAGGATGGGCAGAAAGAGCGCTATTCCCCCACGTGCATCCTCCCCATGCACACCCACCTCCCTAAGGTCTCCCACAAGCCCAGAGCTTGACCGGTCTTCCCCCATTCAAAGTAATCCGCTGGGAGGGCAGGTGGACTCTTAGGGGCCTCCAGAGGACCCGGTGTGACATAGGTCCCAGCAGATCTGACTGTTCTGGCTCTCTGCAAGCTGCCCAAAGTGGACATAGGGATGCAGACTTCACGAGGTGGTTGGCATCACTTGGAGGGTGAGGCTTTGGGGCCTTTGATGGCTCCTTTGTGCTGCCAGTGGTCCTGCCCTGCTAGGCCTCTGTACCCTGAAAAGAGCACCGCTCTGCCCCACCTGTGTGGCTGGAAAAAAGAGCCAGGCAGGGACATGGATTACTGCACTGTCTTCCTGTTTCCGGCTTGCTTTGTAGTCCCTGAACACTGAGCCTGAATATACAAAGGGAGGGGTGTTGTTTAATTTGGCACCAAAGGCCAGATCAGGTTGTTCCCCCCAGCCCCTGCACCTTGCTTTCCAGTGATACAGATAGATCCCAGGTGTGACAGCAGCCCAGAGCCTTTGTTCCCACAAAGAAGGGAAGGCGCACCAGGCAGGACCCTGGGACAGGGGGCTCCCGGCATCCTCTGCAGATTTGTGGGCTGCTGAACCGAGGTCCTGCTGATAGGGCACGCCCCAGGGTTGTACCTGTCTTGCTGTGGCCCCAGGCTGTTCCCTGGATTGTGCGGTAATTCTTGCAGAATCCGAGCAAAAATAGCCACCCATGCAAAATATGACTAAGTGGGGGTTGTGAGTGTGGGGTTAGGAGCCTGTCTCCCGGCCACCATGTAGGGGGTGGACAAGGGCTGAGGAACGTGAGCCAGCAGCAGCGTGGAGAATGAGGACTAAATGCAGAGTGACTTCCACACATCGGGTCCCTTTTGGGCACTTTAAATGGTGATGCTATTTAAGCTTTCCAAAGACTCAATTCCAGAGGTATGTTTACTATTTATAATTTGCATCTGAGGAAACTGCAAAAAACACCTTTCCAAGCACATACAACTATGAAGGGTACAGAATTGGACCAGAAACTTCCTCTACCGAACCCTGTCCTGGTGCCTCTCAGAGCCTGCATGCAACTCTCGCCTAGCTGCAGAGACCCCCTGAAGTTAGTTGTGTGCCCACCCTACCTGGAGACCTCTAGAATCGGCTCTGTGTCCATCCTGGCTGGAGACTGCTGGAGTCTTCTGTGTGCCTTTAGCTTCAATTTACACACTTGGAAAATGAAAATAATCAGCCAACCCCTCCTACCTCTAGAAGGACTCCTGATTAAAAAGAGGTAGGAGTACCCCAGAAACACAAATATTTAAAGTATGAGGCATTACTCAGGATGTGGGCAAGCAGAAACTCGCTCTCTTGCTGTCATGAGACAGTATCACCTTGGCCTCATCAGGTCCCGTTTGACCCCTCCCACTGCACGGGTGCCATGGGCCTGCCCCTCGGAGATTCAGGATGGCCTGAAGTGATCAGGGATGGTTCCTCAGGAGTCCTTGAGCCATGGAACTGAGAGGACCTGAGCCATGGAGGGGAACCATTTGAATCACACAGCTTCCTGGGTATCAGGAACCAGCATGTATTTATTACCCACTTGCTGTGGCCCAAATACTGCCTTGGATGCACAGGGGCTGTGCAAGGGGCCTTGCCCTGCCACAGCACGCCTGTTCCCCTACCCCCTGAGGGTGTCCTCATGCAGACTTTGAACTGAGTCCCAGCCCAGCATCCAAGGAGCTTTGGGTTCTGACAGGTAACCAGAACCATGGTGCTACGCAGCTAACCTGTCTCCCGTCTCCCTACTTCTAGCAACTATGAGCAGCAGGCAGAAGGCTCCTGGGGCCTTGCCCCTATATCCTAGCACAGAGCTGGGCTGGGGAGAGGTGCTCAGCACCCATCCCTATGGCTGCTCCTCTGAGCTTCAGGGAGGACATGTTTCCATGCAAGCCAGGGGACCCCAAGTGAGGGGACGGAACTGTGGGAGGGGATCTGTGTAGACACTGCACATTCATGTACTCATTCCAGGACTCTGTGGTGTAAGATCCATGCTCCACTCCCACCCTGGAGGGTTTCCAGGGCAATGCTGAGCATGCGACTGGCCCTGCCCATCCCTCGATCCCTGGATCCAGTCAACCACAGAAGGAAAACAGCAACAGTTGTGTCTTCATGGAATGTACAACCTTTGTTTCTTGTTATTCCCTAAGCACTGCAGTAGAGCACCTACTTACAAGGTGTTTTCGATGGATTAGGTACTCTGAGCAATGTAGAGACACGTTAAAGTCTACAGATACGCCCCGGTTAGGTGCTAGCGCTACACCCTCTTGTATCACAGACTTGAGCAAGCATGGATCTGGGTGTCCGATGGGGTTTTGGAGCCAGTCCATGCAGACCCTGAGGAGTGAGGCCGAGGCCATTCCTGTTCCCAGGGTGGACTGGTCACCCCAGACCCCCAGTCGCTGGCCCCTGGTGACCACAACCCCTGGCACTGGTACCACAGCTAGGAAGTGAGAATGCCCACCCCCACCACCCTTCCAAGGTGGCAGGAGCTGTATCTATGGATGAGAGAAGTAGAGCATGTACCAGGTTGCAGAATGGTCTCCTCCATGATGCCTGCGCTGTGAGAAGCCAGACAGAAGCAGAAAGGTGGTGCTTTCTCAAGCCTCGCTCCATGCCGGGAGTGATCCCAGGTGTGGCCCTGACACCCCAACTTGACCTCCTTTTCTCCTCTTTCTCAGGCTTTTATGCAGGGGTCTTCATCCCGGGTGACCTGGCCATCTGTTTCTGCCCATTTCCAGGCAGCCCGCCGGCCCCTCTGGGACTCTCTGACCTAAACTCCTGTCCTACCGGCAACCTGTGTTCCCAAAACCTCCTGCCTTCCCACCTGGGGTGAGGCCACCACTGCCCCACCAGCATTCCCAGATCATCAGGAAAGGAGCTCATACTTCACACAGAGCCACGAATATCAGGAGACGTGCGGATGTCCTGAAGCTGGCTTGTCCAAGGTGGGCAAGATAACATGGGAGAAGTAGGCAGGACTCGGAGGGCTTCGAAGGCCCTTCATTCCCCAAGCCAAAGCCCCCAGTTCTCTGTCTTGGAGATTCCTCCTACCCCACCTCCACTGGCCTTTTCTGGAGGGGAAAGCAAATCCCAAATTCTTGACATTCACTTCATCTAGACTTGCAAAATTAAAGTTTAAATTAAAAAAGAAGTGCTCCAAAGGGGAAGGCACCTGCAGCCTGGGGTGGGGCGGGCAGGGTGCCTTTGAAGTCTAGAGCTGGCTTGGTGGCACTTTGCAGGTGGCAAATGGGTTTTCACTCAGTAGAAATGGGGTCAGGGTGGAGGGGCCTGGGTGGGAGGAAGGTGGGTGGATGCAGAGGCCTGGCCCCAATGAGCTGTCTGAGGCCGGGCCCTAGTTGGGAGAGGTGGCTGCAGCAGGAAGAAGGGTGGCCGGTGGAGGTACAGGCTGGCATGGGCCTGTCCCTCTGGGTTTGTGGTCTGAATACCTCTGCTCCAGAGCAGGGGGGTGCAGTCCTTGTTGCACCATTTCTGTGTGCATTTGGGCAAGTTAGCCCTACCAGGCTTTGATCTCCTGCAGCCAGCACAGATCACAAGCCAGCAACCAGACACGGATCCAGTGACCAATGCGCTCAGCCTATCTGGTCAGAGGAGAGCTGTCAGGGGATGCAGGGGTGGCAGCCTGGTCCCTGAATCTGTGTGACTCTCATTCTGCCCTGTGTGGTGGACGCTGGGCCTGCCTATACCCTGTTCTACCAACTGGGCCTTGGTGCCAGGTGGGGGCTCCCTGCACCCCAGGTCCTGGGGGCACCATGGGTGTAGACCAATCTGCCCTTCATTCTGGCACCAGCACTTCCTACCTGTGTGACCTGGGGCAGCTGATTCCCCGGAGGGTTTTGGTGTCTCCCAGGGTGGGTATCCCCAGCGTGTACTGCCATCGCTGCTGGCCTGGTGCGAGGACCTGGGCTTTACTCCCTTCTGATGTATCTTGCTCCCGGGACAGCTGTGCTTGGTACTTTGCCACTTATAGGAGCCTCATTCGGCTCTGCTTGCTTTCTGTTGTCCTTACCCCCGGCCAACTCCTGGCTCCCCAGCAGGAGGGTTTCCCATGTGCTGTCTCCTCTGCGCCCAGCACAGGGTTTCAAGCTAGCTGCTGGGGGAGTGAGGATTTGAGACACTGAGATTTCAGGTGGACACTGGCTGCCTACAGCCTCTCTTTCTTTGCAAGCTCACTCAAGACTTGTTCATTTCTTCCGTGGGCAGACACTGAGTGTGGCTGAATTCTGTCAATGTCCAGAGACTGGAAACCTCAGAGAACACACAGATGGCAGGGACAAGCTCTGGCACTCAGGGCTAGGTGGGCCAAATGTGGGTTAGCCCCACATTAGCGCTGAGCAGACACCACACCACTACTGGGGTCCTATCCCCGTGTTGCATAGCATCTCACATCAAGGTTCCTAACTTGTCCCCTCCCAGGGGCAACAGAGAGGACCTCGGGCCCTGTGGAGCAGGACCCCAACCTGGCGAGGACCATGCTTGTTCTCGGGTGCACAGTGCCCCCCCCAGTGCATGTGCTTCCCAGACCCTGATGAAGTGACCTTTTTGGAATTGCCAAAGTGACTAGTTGGGCTGGGATGAGGTCATTCGGGGGTGGTGTGTGTCCTCAGGACAATGGCCTGTGTCCTTATAAGAGGAGATGCCCAGGAATGAGGCCACGTGACAGCAGATACTGGGTCTGAGTGACATGCCTGCTAGCCCTGGAGCCGATGTGGCCAACAGATCACGGCTCAAGCCCCAAGCCAGGGTGAAGGTGTTAGAGCATGCAGCAGTGGAGGAGATAAGGGCAAGAGGAAGGTGGAAGGCTTGGGGCTGCCATGTCACTTTGGTATCCTCAGCTGTCTGCCCAGGAGGGAGAGGTGCGAAGGCCCTGGGCTGTGATGTGAGGCACGGCCACTCCCTCTGCCTGTCCCCAGCCTCAGTGAGGGTTCTTCAGTGTCTGATGTGGGGCAGCCCTTGGCCCCAGGAAATAAGAGGTGTGGAGGCTGCCGATCACACCCACGGGGCCGGAGACACGGCATCCAGGGCTACAGGGCTCTGGCTGTGTGCTTGAGAAAGGTGAGACCACCACCTTAGTCAGGTTTGAGGGACTCAGGCAGGCAGGCAGCTGCTGGCCCCAGCCCTGGGTTCAAGGGCTGTTGTGTGCTGGGGCTGACCCTGGAGGGGAGAGGCAGCCTCCTCCAGGAGTGGACCAGAAAGACACACCCCAGGCAGGAAGGGTCTTTTTAATTTTTATCTTTATTAGCTTGTGTTTGCAGTATATAATGATCACATTTCTCATCAGGACTTGGTACGTGGGCACGACACATCTTAATTCTTTTTCCATCCCCTTCTCCTCCTTTTTTCCCCACCCTCCATCTCTTGGTCTCCTTTCCATTTGCAAAAATCTATCTCCCTGTCTCCTAGCATCTATCTTTTATTGTATTTTAATTTATTTATACCTTGGGTTTCTCACGTAAGAGAAACTATGCCATATTTAAACTCATGTGTCTGATTTATTTATTATAGCCATCATGTTAAGTGAAATAAATCAGGTCTTTTTTTAACATGTCAAAATTACATGTTATATTCAGAAAATGAAAACTGCACACCTAACAGTTATTGCTGTCAGCAAGCCCTGAGTGCAGCAGACTGCAGAGTTACAGCCAGGGTCACCTGTGGTCCCGGGGCCACTCATTGTCACGGGGGTACCCGGGACTCAGCAGGGCACAGGGCAGGAGCAGGGCCTCAGGGAGGGGAAGCAGGGAGGAGGTGGACGCGAAGATGTGCGGGCTGCATCCGCCTGTAGGTGAGCATCGCCGCCTCGTGGAGAGCTTGGCGCCCATGGCACAGAGACGGCGGGGGTCCCTGAGCACTGCCTGGTGCTCGAGGACATGACATTGCTCACCATCTGCCCGAGGCATGCTGCTGTGCCCGCAACCTTGAAAGAGAGAACGCAGCTCCAGAACGTGTCAGACTCCCTTCCAGGGTGGCAGGGTCCCCCGCACATCTGTGTGGAGCATATGTATAAAAGGAGCCCCTGCCCGCCTGCGTGGTGACAGTGCAGCCTGGCTTGAGGAGAGGACCATGCACACTGTGTGCCCACCCCTGTCCCTATGGCCAGCCGGGTCTGTGAGGGCTTCGAGACACAGGTGGCCGAGGAGGGTGTGGGACCTGTTCCTCTCATGCCCTTCCTGGTCGGTGCCCTTCCCTCCTTACTGTCCTCCCTCCTTCCCTTCCTTCTTCCTTTCTGAAGACAGGGGCTGGGAACAGAGTGGTATTTGTCCTACGCACCACTTCATCTGCTGTGTATCTAAGGCTTTGGTGTTTGGAGCACACAGAGACCCAGCCTCCTGGATCCAGGGCTCCTGAGGTGCTGCCCCTTCGCCTGGGCTGTGGGCTAGTGCTTCCCAGACAGGGTTCCCAGGAGCACTGGTCTCACCAAGGGGCGATGCTGTTGTCTCTCTGTGCAAAAAGGAAGGGGAGGTTGTGCTGCCTGTGTAGGGGATGCCAGCACTGGTGGCCTCCCCTGGGGGTCGTGGTGTACAGGACAGCATATGAAAGGCTGAGTCCCCCTGGGTTGGGTTTTCCATCGATCCCCGGATCCAGTGTTCCGGAGCAACATGGGAGAATTCTATTTCACAGCACTAGGAAGTGGTCCAGCAGCAATCAGCAGCGTATTTGGTTTGCAGTTTGTGACCCAGTCATGGAGCAGTCTCCACCCAGGGCAAGGTGTGGACCAGCTCTTTGGGGAACGATGGCAAAGGAGATGGTCCTCAGCATCATATCCTTCCCTTTTCATCCACTTCTTTCCTGTCAGAGTTCTCTCTTCCCTCCTGCTCAGACATCTAGTGCTCTGATTGGCTCTTTTTTTCCTTTCTTCTAAATTGTCTTTCATGACTAGAATGGGGAAGCTTATTTCATACTAATGTGCAAATGACTAACCAGCCAATACTGCTTAAATCCTGTGTGGACAGAACTCTTTGTTGTGTCCTAGACTGCTTGCCTTTGAGCAGAAGACCATCTGCCATTTGCCTTGGGTCAGTGCTGTGGGCCCTCATTACAGAATCTCAACTACTAGAAGGTTGATTGGAAGCATTATCAGTTCACGGAAACATTCATTCATTCAACAAGCATTCGTGAAGGACTACCACCCGGTGAGGTGGTTCCTGTTACAAGTGAGGACAGACACTGAGGCACAAAACCAAAGTGGTCCTGGGGCTGGGCTTCTGGGGCTACAGCGAGGGACGGACCTCCCCTACAGCTGAGCAGGAAGTGAACATGGCCCGGGAGCTGCAGAGTGGAAAAGGTAGAGAGCAAGGAAAGTGAGCAGGGCTGGGGATTTAGCTCAGTGGTTAAAGTGCTTGCCTTGCAAGCACAAGGGCCTGAGTTCGATCCCCGGCACCAAAAAAAAAAAAAGAAAGTGAGCAGCTGTGTGGCCTCATTGAGGTCTGTCCACAGTAGTCATGGGGTTGATGTTCAGGTCAGCCAGAGTGTGCGGTGTGCTGGGCAGCTCTTTCATGCTCGTCCTGGAGTGCGGCGATGGCCTCCCTTCCAGTGAGCTCATCCAGACAAAAGTGGTTCCTGGAGACAGACACAGAAGGGGCCGCACCTGCAGATTGCCCTTCTTGTGCCCAGTCTGCATGACGGTGCTCAGATTTCAGCCTGGTCAACCTGGTCCGTGAGCCAATTCCCTAAACAAGTCTCTTTCCTCTCAATGTGGGGAGTTGTGATTGAGATCTGGAATGTCCCCCAGATCCTGTGCATTCGAGGATAGGACTTTTGGAAAGTTACTGCATAATGAGGCACTGGACTCATCAGTGGACTGATCTGCTAAGGAGTTCACAGCTGACTTGCTGCTAGGCAGCAGAGCCTAGTCAGAGGTAGTCATTGGAAGCATGGCCCGAAAGGGTCTCTCTCCCTGCCTGACTCCTCTCTTTGCTCTGCTGCCTGGCCACCATGACGTGAGCAGCTTTGCCTCCACCGCACCCTTGCACCATGATGCTCTTGCCTTGGAGCCAGCTGACCATGGACTGAACCGCTTGAACCACAAGCCAGACTAAACCTCTGCTGTTTAGGTTGAGGATGTGGAGTACTTTGTCTCTGTGGTGGGAAAGCAGGTGTAGACACAGTCACACACATCTTGTGGGCCCTGCTTCTCTGGAGAACCCTGGCTTACCCAGGGGTTCAGCTATTAATCCACATCATAGCTGCTGCATTCCTGGGATGGCTACAGTGTGCCAGGCCTCCCCCAGCTGTGGCTCCTGCTAGGGCTCAGCTTCCCCAGACCCAGGAACAGAGATGTCTCTGGATGGAGCTTACACACCAGGAGCTCTGATTTCTCCAGGGACTCCTGAACCATGTTGGAAATCAATAAGCCCAGAGGCTCTTCTGCAGTGTGGCAGGGTTGGCCCTTGCCCCTCCAGATACACCTCTGTCTCTGTGGTCACAGGACCATGCATGTGAGGGGCACGGCCGCTGGGAGGGGACAAGTTCCTGTTCCCTCTGCTGTCAGATGAGGTTTCCAGCTACTTTGGGGCAGTGAGTAGTAAGCGGCTCTTATCTACCCACAGTGGGCTGGTGAGGGGCCACCTGCACTTGAGCACTCCCTGTCACCAGTCTGTCTTTTCCTCGAGGGACAAATACAGTCACTCTGCATGCTGGAGGCCTCCTATTGGGAACCTGGCCTGAATCTGTGTTATCTATCATCTCAGGTGTCTGCTCCCACATCAGTGAAGATTCAGAGTGGGCTAACTGCCTGTGAAATAGGTGCTTGGTGGAGGCACCTTTGGTGTGGGAGGAGCCCATTAGGAGGCAGGACAGGCGGGGCCTGATGCATGATGGATGGGTCTGCTGATTCCTGTCTCTTGTCCTTGCATGGTGCCCCTGTGGCTGTGGGTGAGTGTCAGTGCCTCTGTGGCCTGTGGCTTCCCAGCAGGAGGAAAGGCTTGGCATGGCCTGGCTTGGCACAGAGCAGCAATGTGGGAACAAGTGATCCCTCGCGATGTGATCACACGGCACCCTGGGAGCAAAAGAAAGTGAGAGCGTGTGTGTATGTGAGAGAGAGAGAAAGAGATCCAACCCATGTGTCATGTATGTATACGTGGGTGCATGTGTGTATCTAAACATGTGTGCATTCATGTGCTCAGATGGGCCTTCCTGTGCCAACATGGACCATCTGCTGAATTCAGGGAGAGGAGCGATTGGTGAGATAGGGTATGGAGCCTGGAATTTTTATTCTCAATTGTGCAGTCAGATGGTGTGAGTTCACTTAAACAGCTGGGCTGGTGATGGTGGACAGTGGTCGGGGCAGAAGGACAGAGGCGTCGGCCACCAACGCCTGGTAGACTTGTTACATAGTGGGAATAGATTTTAAAAATGTATACTTCTCTGTGTTCTTCTCTTTATCACATGGTTCTTTAAAATATGTTCAAAAGGCAATCTGAAATATTCAACACGATCACTCCTGATTAAAATCTAATAAAAGGTAGGGGTTAAACCACGCCTGAAATATCCCCCACATAGTCACAGGGGTGAAATATGGGCTCAGGATGGGGACCCACCCCTGAGGGCACCGTGGGCACCACCCCATCTTGCCACATGCAGTGTGTGCTCAGATTTGCCGGGGAGGGGCTGGGGCAGTTAGGACGAGGTTGTAGCCTCGGGGACCTCTGGGCCCACTCCCCGTGCAACCTGAGCTGTGGCGTGGTGTTGGGCAGGAAAGTTCCTGATAAGTCCCACAGCCAAGGCCTTGGGGCCTTTCCTTGGAGGGGATGGCGCTGGCACCTTGTCCCCCTGTGACAGACCTGCATCTGGGGACATTTCCTGGGGTCTTGTCTGCTGCACTGTTGGCCATGGTGTGTGCACAGTAGAGGGGCTCTGTGAGTTTCTTTTTCTCGGGGGGTGCTGGAGATCTGAACTCAGGGCCTTGCGCTGGCTAGGCAAGCACTCGACCACTAAGCTAAATCTCCAACCCCTTCGAGTTTTGTTGCTCTAAACTGTGATAAGGCTTCAGTAACTGGTGCCTCCGAAGTTCTGACCAGTTCGTCCTGCAGGGGCCAGAATTAAAGGCCGATGTCACACCTGCTCTGCCTGGGGGTCACAGCCTCTTCACAGAGAGAGAGTGGCGCTGCCGCTGTGCTGCACTGGAAGCTTGCACAGTCACGGGGTGAAAGAGAGCCGAAACCCTGCACACATGCACGAGCAAACACACCCCGCACACACACAGACCTTCTGTTCATGCAAAGCTGCAGTGAACACCACTTTTCCACAGCGCTTTCCCTGGGCGCCCAGGTGCTGGAAGGATCCTGGCTTTGGGGTGAGACTGCTGAGAAGCCCCCCATCCAGGAGGTTGATGCTACAGGCTGCGTGCGGGTGAACCATGCAGAGGGGCGGCTGGCATCATCCATTTGGACCCCAGAAGAGCTCATCCACGAGGCTTGGCTGACCCCCGTCTGGTGGGACCCCAGTGGCACCCTGGAAGGGCTATCTGCTTCCCGGGATGGCCCAGCAGGTGTGGCTATTACCCAGCCCCCCTCCCCCAAGCCAGGAAAACTCAGTGGAGCCAGAATTCGATTTCCTCTCTGCCATTTCCTGCTTGTGACTAAGTGACCATTGTCTGGCCTTGGTGTCCTTCTCTGAGATCCAGAGCCATGTGAAGGTGAGGCGGGCTGTGGGTGTTAGTGCCACGTCTGTCTTGGTGCTGGACTCCAGTTTCTGGGGTGCTGTTGTTATGGTCACTGCTGCCTTGGGTGGTGTTTGGTGCAGGCGGGCTGTAGTCTTATAAACTCACCGCCCTGGGCTACTCAAGTCCCTGCTGCTAGTGTCCTGAGCCAGGCACAAGGTCCCTTAGCTGCCCAGAGTGAAGGCCTTCACAGGGAAACTGAGGGTTCTGGAAGGTTCTACAAGGGAAGACAGACACCAGGCAGGAAACGCTTGTCCGTGAAGGCCTGGGTGCAGGGGGTTGTGACCAGGTCTGAAGCTGCTTTGGTGCCGGGCAGGCCCAGGCCAGACTGTCCCACTGGCCGAAGGCCTCCTGCTATCTGGGCCTCCAGGTGTCTGGGTTCCTGGACTCCCCCTCCTGCCCGATGTCACTTGTGGGTCTTCTGCTACACTCCTGCCACCCCTCCTGCAGATGAAGACACCAGAAAGGCACAGGACAGTTGTAGGGGCAGATGATGTACATCAGTTTGGGGGGGGTTGGTTAGCCAAGCACCATAGATTATGTGGCTTAAACAGCAAAGTTCACTTTTCCAGTCTGGAGGCTGGAAGTGCAGCATCTGCAGGGACACCTTCCCTCCAAGGTGCTAGGGAAGGACCTGTCCTGGTCTCTGCAGCTCCTGCACCAGCGCCACCATGTCAGTCTGCACACAGTTTCTCCTTGTGGGTCTGTATGTGCCACGGTCCCCTCCCTGCAGGATATCACCACAGTGGATTCAGCGCCCACCATACACAAGTATGACCTCTTTGGTATTATGTCTACAATGGCGCCATCTCCAAAGGAGGCCATGTGCTAAGGTCTGAGGTTAGGACTTTGGCATAGAAACAGGGGCCCCAGTAAAATCCACAGCAAAGGTTGCACTGAGGAGGGGGAGGAGGAAGGACAAGGGCCACCCAAGGGGTTTACCCTGCATCTTTTTTTTTTTTTTTTTGTGGTACTGGGGATTGAACTCAGGGTCTTGTGCCTGCAAGGCAAGTACTCTAATCACTGAGCTAAATCCCCAGCCCTTTACCCTGCATCTTTTATTGGTCTGCATGTAGGGAAGATTGGAAGAGCTATAAAGCCACATGTTAAAGAATAGAACAGCAGAGCAGAACAGGAGAACAGACCAGCACCAGGCACAGCACCCCATCATCTGCCACGCAGCCTGGAAGTTGATGGGTGTAGGGGTGGAGGCTGGAGAGGAGGAGGCTGGGCCCTGAGTCTCCAGAGGGGAGACCGGCAAGTGAGAGAATGTGGAACCATGGTGGGTGAAGCACGGGGTCTTTGACAGTCCTTTGGGGTCAGTCACCCCTGGAGTCAGGCTCTGTCTCCCCAGCCTGGCAGGGGACAGAGTGCTGGTTTCTGGAGAACTGGAACTATAGGTGTCCTGGACTTGGGGCTACCAGGTGCTGCTGAAAGTCCAGATAAGGTGAAAACAGGGATTTGGGGAAAGTCCACCCACTAAAGAATGAGACCCTGACACCAAGGACTGAGAGCCCCAAATCTTCCCTAGGAACTCAAGAGGCTGTGGTCTCCACGATAACCCCAGGTTGCAGAAGACCAGAGAGCAATTTTTTAAAACTTTGAGTCAAAAATGAGTTCTGAATTAGAAATCTATTTTCTGTTTTTTCTTCTTTAGTTTAGTTCCTGGGTTGATGCTTGTGAATTGCTTGTGGCAGGTAGCTTTTTTGTTAGTTTTGAGAACCCCTTTGGAAATGACTACTTCCTCAGAGATGTCTTACAGATGTAGCTGGTTTTTATGTTTTGAGTCTGCTGCAAAATTTTACCTCTTCAATTTATTGGGGCTGAGAAGTTACTGTCTCTTTGGGAGCCCCTAGTTCTTTGACCGTGGCCTATTGTGTTATCTGTGGGTATATACTCCTCACCATCTTGTGGGTGCCAGGCATATTTTTGGACAATGCGAGGAAAGGAGCCTGCTGTACCTATGGGGAGGTCACCAGAGGGCTCATCCTCCCCTGGAGATAAAGTGATGGAAGGAATGAGTGTTCCAGATGTTGGAGAAGCCCAGGAGCAGGCAAAGGGGGTGCATGATGGTGAAGCGAGGTTCCCAGTGGTCATGGCCAGCCTCCTCGAGAGCAATGTGTTTAAATAGGATTTGGCAGGAAAATGAAGGGCCAAGGTGGGAGCCACAAAACTGCACAAGATGGGTCCTCTGAGGTGTCTGACTTTATGGGGAGGATTCAACAGTCTTGCTAGGGAGCTAGGTACAAAGGATTCAGAGGTGAATATAAGAATTACATTAGTGGAGAAAAGAAAGGCAATTAGTAACTTCAGTTAAAACAAAAAGTCACACAAGAAAACAAACATACTCATAATACAAGAAGTGGCTTAGCTATGATCAATATTTACACAATAATACATAAAACATTGTGATCTACTATGTTGGGAAGGATACAGAAGAGGTGGAAACTGAGAGAATTAGGAGAGAGGAGATAAACTGTTGGTTTCCGCAGGAGGAATCCACAACTAGCAGCTGGTGCACATGGTTTGTAAGGTGTGTGTGGTTTGTGTGTGTGTGTGTGCGCATGTGTGCATGTCCAGAAATGCCTAGTGGGTGGGGAGTGGGTCGGAAACATTTATTTTTCATTATAAGTGGATGGAGCTATGTTACTTTAAGAATTAGGATTATTTCGGCAATATGAGCTAAAGTCATTACATATCTGAAGGTTTTAAAAAGGGGATTCATCAAAGCTCAGTGCTCATGGACTGAGCTCCGCACTGAGAACCCGGGGCTCCAAGATACAGAGGTTAGAGCCATTTCCTCAGCCTCACACCAGGGATACTATGTTTGGGGACCATCCTGTGTGTTGGGGACTGTCCTGTGTGTTGGGGACCATCCTGTGTGTTGGGGACTGTCCTGTGTGTTGGGAACCATCCTGTGTGTTGGGGACCATCCTGTGTGTTGGGGACTGTCCTGTGTGTTGGGGACCATCCTGTGTGTTGAGGACCCTCCTGGGTGTTGGGGTCTATCCTGTGTATTGGGGTCTATCCTGCATATTGCTGAGATCACTCGCAGTGTCCCTGGCCTCTGCCCGCTGGGACATCGGTAGCACATCCCCCATCCTGACCACCAAAACTGGCTCCATATATTGGTCACTACCCAGAAGTGAGTGTCTGGCAGCTGAGAGCCGGGTCAGAGGGCAGCGTTTTGGTGGCAGGCAGTGTCATGCAGCCCACACATGAATGGGCTGGGGATCGCCGTCCACCCAGTGGGCTGGTGGGGAAAGTGTTTTGGGGGAGTGGAAGATGCCCTCCAATCGTGTGTCCTGCACCTTAGCTCTGGCCTCAGCTTGGACCCAAAGCAGCTGGAGCAGGGCTGTCCACACGGACCTGCTCTGGCCGACCACTCACTGTGGATTCTTTGGGTCTTACCTGGCGCTTCGTCTTTCCTATGCCTGGTTAGCCTGTGTAGAGGGGTGCAGGGAAGTCGGGCCCGGGGCCCACCTCTGTGGCCCTGACCTACAGTGTTTGGGGACACTCATTGTTTATCTCCAAGAATGCTCTCACTGGGGAATATCTAGTGCTGGCTCTAAGCGCCCTTGCCAGCCTGTGGCTCTGTCCTTGGCTGCAAAGGACAAAGTGTGCACTGCTGAGCAGGGTGCAGTAGGAACGGCCAGGCCTGCTTCCCTCCGAGGCACTGGGGTGCCTGGCTGTGCTTCTGCAGGGGGCTGCCCCTCCCTCCCCTTCCCTAATCTTTCCAGCCAGTTAACCCACCAATGAAGAAAAAAGTGCCTTTTTCTTCATTCCTGTGCCTGCTGCCAAAGTGACTGGTGTACAAATTCATGCTGGCAGAGAGACAGCAGCTGCTGTAATTTTTACCTGGGCCCCAAGGGCAAAGCTTCCTACCTGGCTGCTTTCACATCATCCTGCATACTTGTCTCCCCTCCTCCTGGTTTCGGCTGCAGGCAGAGCAGCTGGGAATGGATGGGAATTCTGCACCAGGTCAGGCAGGTGAGCCCACCTGAAGGGCGGCCCCAGCCTGGCTGCTTGCTGCTGTGTGTTAGTCTGACCTCAGAGTGGTTTTGTTTACTTTTGGCCCCAAAGTGTGGTCTCCAACCTGCGTTCAGCCATCTGAATGGCAATATGAGACCAAGTCCCAGGTCCCTGTGTCCCAGGCCACAGTGAGCAAATTGCACCAAGGTACCCGTGTTTTGTGTAGTCCACGGGGAAAGAACAGATGCCACACAACGTTTCCGGCACTAGCATCCCCGAGGAGATCCGCCTTTTACAGAATACCTCGGCTTACAGAATACCTCGGCCCAGCGAGCCCCACCTGGGCGCGGCGCGCGGTCCGGGCACGAGGCGCTAGGGCCACCAGGGGGCGCTGCGGATCTTACGAACGCTCAATGGAGCGGGGCTGGGGGGCGGGGCGCACCCACGGTCAGGCCGCGCCACTGTGTCCGGGACGCACGGCCTGGCATCCACGGCTGCGGCGGTGGAGGGGGGCTGTCTCGTGTGGGCCCGGTGGGCAGCCGACCCCGTGCCAGGCCTAGCCAGCAGACCTCAGCTTGGGGACATCCTGGCAGGGTACCGGGGATGGTGACAGAGTTGTGAGGGTAGGTCTTGGGCACGACCTGTCCCCAGGGAAACCCTACCTACCCAAGACCATGAGGACGCTTCTGGCAGGTGTTCAGGGGGACATTTTAGACTGATAACAGCATGTAGTGTTATCTGTCAGTTTCTAAAATAAAAATTAAAAGGGCAAGAGCAAATCAAGGTCAGTGGCCTTCCACCATCTGCCAGGTCCTCAGAGGGAAGCCATGGTGTTCCCAGGCCACACGCCAAGCGAGCGTCCTGGGGTGCGTCCCGAGGACCTGGGATGGACTTCTTTCCCTGAGAGGCAGGAGGACCCACGGGCTGGCGGGGCGACCTTTCCGGAGCACCGAGGGCCTGGGGCTCTCAGCTGCTGCAGATGGGGTGGGCAGGCGAGGCCCTCACTGGAAGGGCCTGCTGTGTGCCAGGCAAGGACAGGCAGCAAGGCCTGGGCCTGCCTTCTCGTCCTGTGCTGCCCGCTGCACACGGACGCCATCTGGAGGCCTTGGTGGCTCGGGAAGGGGGTTCCTGGCACCGGTGTGAGAAGGCGGGGGAATGCTGTGGACTGCTCTGCCTTACCATGCCCAGAGCGTGTGCCTGGCCACTCTCACAGGAAGTGAGGACCTGGCAGGTGGGCAGGTCATGCCAGGTCTCTGCACCTAAAAGGGATTCCTCGGGTTGAGGATTTAGCTTGAATGGTAGAGTGTTTGCCTAGCAAGTGCAAGACCTCTAGTTCAATTCCCAGCACCTCCCACCCCCCAAAAAGGGACCTGTTTTCTTGAGGAACAAAAGGCCATTGGGAAACTGTGCTTCAGTCTCTGCACTTGGCAGCTGGATACCCACAACCTCTCCCACTGTGGTAAGCACCCCACTCTGTCCCCCTTGTGTCCAGGGAGGCTGCAGGTGATGCTAAGCTTTGCTTACTGCTTCCATCTGGCCATCACTGTCCTGCATGACCCACTCACTGGGGCAAAGCACAGCTTCCAACCCCACCTGAAACGTCACCTGTGAAACGACGTACATGAAGAAAGCTCCTGCTGGTTCCTGACGTGCTAGGAGTTTGGAAGCACAGCGTCGGGCAGCGCTGCTTCCTTTGGCAAGGTCAGCCTGTCCCTGCCGGCTGGCCAGATGGCAGGAGGGACCAACAATGTCATTTCAGTCACCAAGGGCCCAGAATCACCCTGAAGAGAACCAGGGCCACCAGCCACAGTGGTCTCTTGACAATGCAATAAGGCAATAAATAGCGTGCTTCCTGGACAGAGGGGACCTGGGTAAGGAAGGGAGAAGGAACCCTAAACAGGAGGCAAGAATCCACTCCCTCCCAGTTCAGGGGTGGAAGTCCAAGGTCAGGGTGCTAGCATGGTAGATTTTCTTCTGGGGCTCGAGAGAAGCTCCATTCCATGTCTGTGTCCCAGATTCCTGTTGCTGGCTGCCCCTGCCATTCCCTGAGAACAACTGAGTGATTCTGTCTTCAGTTTCATTATCACTTGGCTGTCTTCCCCTGTGTTCGTCTTCTGGTGGCCTTCTGTCTCTGTGTCTTTTAGGGTCCCCCAGTATGTTGCAGTAAGTGCCCTGTGCTCCGGCCTGACCTCGTCTTGACTCATTACATCTTCAATGATCTTGTTTTCATAGAGTCTCTGTTATAGTTTAGATCTAGAATGTTCCCTAAGGACTCATGTATTCAGAAGTGAGGTTTGTGGAAGGTGATTGGATCCTGAGGGCACTATACTCCTGAGTGGATTAATCCACTGATGAGTTCATAGTTGAATGTGCTGTTGGGAGATTGGAGGAGGTGGGCCACTGGGGTCTGACCTGGAGGGATGTATCCTTGTTCCTGGATTCCCCCTTCTCTGTTTCCTGGTCTTTGTGACACAAGCAGCTTTCCTCCACCAGGTCCTTCAGCCATGTGCTCCTGCTTTGGAGCAGCCAGCCATGGACTGAACCCACTGAAACATGAGCCAAAACAAACCTGTCCCTCTTTAAGCACAGGTGTCAGGTATTTTGTCCCAGTGATGGGAAAGTGACTAGTAGCTACCTTCTGAGGTCCCATGGACAAGGACAGAGGGGGAGCCCACAGAGGTCTCAGCATGTGTTCTGGGGCACATGGTGCTCATAGTGAGAGCTACATCCCACCAGTGAAGGAAGTCTCGGGGAGTCCAGGGGCTGGTGGCTACCTGGGGGACACAGGGGAAGTGCCTAGGCAGAGGTCAGTGCCTGAGGCACCAGGAGGGGAATGGCTCCAGCCTGAACTGGACACAGGAGTCAGAGAAGGCAGGGTAGACCTGTTCCTAAGATGTTTTCTGAGGTGATCAGGTTCCAAGTAATTGGATAGAATTCCAGCCCCTGATCTCCACCTGTGGGAGCCTCTTTTGTGTTGCTGGGAGGGTTGGCTGCCAACCTGGCTGGAGGCTGGGGGTGAGGGGCAGGAAGTCAGCTGGGCTTACACTGTGTCACTGGTTTGCTGAGTAGGTTGCCCTGAGGGCCTGCTGTGGAGGAGATTAGCTGATCTTCCCAGCAGGAGAATTTAACACTGGGTGTTGAGTTCTGCCAAGTCAGTGCTGATTTGAATTGGAGCCAATTATGTCTATGAAAGACTACCAAATTTTTCCTGGTTTACTCAACAGCCTTCTCAGTATTGGCTTCCTCTGTTCCGGGTGTTGGGTTTGTGCTGTGACAGCTTCTGTCTCCCACCCAGGGACACAGTCCTGCACCCTTCTCTCTTGCCCCGGCTGAGAACCTAGAGGTTCCGGTCTTTGTGACACAAGCAGCACAAACAGAAGCTTTCACTTCAAGCAGTAGAACTCTTACATTTTGGGCATCTTTTAACAGGTCTTCCTGAAATGGTTTACATCTTTCTTCCTGGGTTATGAAGAATGTGGAATATCCTGTTATCTTTGATAACAAGGTGGAGTGGCTCTTAGGGACCTCATCCCCAGGGTGATGGCTGTCATTGCCCTGTCCCCAGGGCTGTCCCTTTTGGACTGGTCCTGGGGGTCCTCGGGGGCAGCGTCTGCCTCAGCCCACTGATCAGGCGCTCAGTCGAGTGGCCTCTGCCCTCTACCCATCCCTTCTTGTGCAAGGCTGAGTTCAGGAAGGTTTGGATGCCCAGCTGCATTTTTTACAGCCTCTCCATACCAGCCACCTCTGAACTTGGAATTGTCCCCAATGCCTCCAGATGAGTTGGTGTCAAAGCTGCGCTTTCTTCATGAGGTGTGAAGGTCAAGCAGGTGTCAGCTACAAATTCATCGTGATTCTTGCTAGTCTCTGGAGCTGCTGTATCGTGGACCACACACTGTGGGCTTCAGGCAATACAAGTTTCCCCTTGAACAGCTTCAGAGGCCAAGAGTTAGTGAGGAAGGTGAGAGCAGGTCCTGCTCCCTCTCAGGGGCGAGGGCAGGGTGGCAGTAGCTCTCAATCCTGCCTTCACATGCCATCCCTTCTCTCTCCTCGCATCATCTTCCCTCTGTGCATGTTTGTCTCAATTTTTCCTTTTTATAAGGATGCCGCTCATACTGGGTTGGGACCCACACTCTGAGGACTTCATCTTAATTTGCTTAATTCTGCAAAGATGCTTTTTAAAATGAGGTCACATCCTGAGATGTTGGAGGTTTGGAATTGTCTTAGTTACTTTCCTTGTACTGGAACACAATACCTGACACTCACAACTTAAAGGAGGAGAGGTTTATTTTGGCTCACATTTTAGAAGTTTCAGTCCTTGCATGGTCGGCCAGCTCCAAGGCAGGATAACATGGCAGAAGGGCATGGTGGAAAAAAGTAGCTCACAGCATGGTGGACAGGAAGCAGAGAGAGTCAAGGGAGGAGTTAGGAAGGAAAATATAACCTTCCAGGTCATGCCCACAGTGACCGCTTCTTTTTGACCAGAACTCATTTCCTAACAGCAGGTCATCTTAAGTGCCCATGATCCAACCACCTTCCAAAAGCGCCTCCCGTGAGAACATGAGGGTCTTGGGGGATATCTAGATATGAACCATAACGTTCTGGCCCTATCCCCAAAAGACTCATATGTATCATTTTATGCAAAATGCATTTAGTCCAGCTCTAGGAGTTGCTGAAGTCCTAACAGTTTTAGCATTGCTGAAAATTCAAGTCCAAATTCTCCTCTGAGATTTAAGGCACACTCTTAGCTGTGAGCTCCTGTAAAAATAAAAAAGAAAGTTAAACACTGTTGACCTACAAAGGCATGGGAGAAACATTCCCATTCCAAAAGGGAAAAATAGGGGGATAGAAAGGAATAGGACCAAAGCAATAGCAAAATCCCAGCAGGGCAAACATTAAATCCTGTACTCCATGTCTAGCACCTGGGACAAGTTGTGTCAAAGTGCAAAATCCAAAGGGCTTGGGTGGCCTATCTCCTATGGCATTGCCAGTGATTGCAGCTCTGTGGCCTCTCTCTGGGCTGGCTTCGCTCACTTCTTGCAGCTTTCCTCAGATGTTCCACATTCCTCACTTCTGGGGTCTCTATTGCACTTTTGGCTTCACTCTCTCAGCCTCACACAGGGTACAGTGCCCTTTTCACAGGGGTACACTGCCCAGTTTCCCAGGCCTTCTGAAATATGGGTGGAAGCCTCCATGACCCTATAGCTCTTGTATTCTGCATACCTGTAAAACCAGTGCCACATGGATGATGCTGAGGTCTGCCTCAGGCTCCAGCAGTACCCAGACCCTTTTGCATCATGACTGTAGGGGGCTCTGAGTGTCCTAGATGGTTGAGCACTGCAAATAGAATCCCAAGAAGCCTAGGCAACTTCCTTGAGCAGGGTGCTCTGGGGCTCTCTACTCAAAGTCTTTCACTTTTTCACCTTTGAGTCTACAAAGGGAAGGGTCTTTTAGATTCATCCCATCCCCTCAAGGCATTCTTTGTATTTTCCTAGTGTAAAGTACTTGGTTTCCTTTTAATGCTAAACTTTTCAGAAAGCAAGCTCTCTTCTGCTCTATCTTTTTGAGCCCCGACTTCGCTGAGTTTCCTCTCTGGCCAAACTCTAAACTTTCAGAATCATTCAGCTATGCTATTTGCTCTTAATCCTCAGTGTAGAACTGTTTAAAAGCTCCCAACAGTACCCATGTCACAACCTCAACATTAGGCTGCCTGGAAATTTCCTCCACCAAATTAATTAGTATACCACCTTTAATCTCAGTCTCCTGCATAGTTTCAGAATGTGAGCAAAATGAAGAAAAATTTTCTGCCATAGTATAACACACATGGTCTGGAGTCCAACTTCTAATGGAGTTCTTGCTCCGAACTCAAGCCTCCTGAATTTGGCCTTTACCATTTGCCTTTTTATCAGTATTCTGGTCTTCTGAACTCTGTCCAGAATCTCCCATCAAGTTCAGCTTATAGCATTGCAGGGCTTCTTTAGCTAGCATATCCAAACTTTTTCAAACTCCTGTGACCAGTTTCAAATCTCCTGAACCACATGATCATGTAGCATTATAGTAATGACCCCACTTCTGGTACCAAAATCTATCTTAGTCATTTACCTCATACCTGGGACAAAATATCCAACATCCACAACTTAAAGGTGAGGTTTATTTTGGCTCACAGTTTGTAGAGGTTTCAGTCCATAGTCAGCCAGCTCTAAGGCAGAACAGCATGGTGGAAGGGTCTGGGCAGAGGAAAGCTGCTCACCTCATGGCACCCAGGAAGCTGAGAGACTGAAAAGAGGACCTGGAAAGGGAGATATAACCTTCTAGGTCACACTTTCGGTGACCTACCTCCTGTCAGCAAGTCAGCTATAAGCCCCCAATGATCTAATTGCCTCTCCAAAAGCTACCCTAGGAGCACAAGAGGCTCTTGGAGGACTCCAAGAGATAAATCATAATAGGATTTAAACCTATCTTCTTTTGGGAAGAGCACAATTTAACTTATAACTGTAAGGTTCATTATAAGGTTACTGAGAGTTGCTTCGAATGCCTGTGTTCTGATAAAGGTCTAACCTTCCCAGTGTGCACCTGTTCTTCCAAGGTCTGGCTAACCTTGCAGGAACAGTTTTACTATCAACAAAGAATTTACTTTGATATGCACTCTGGCCACATCCTGGGTCCTACGCAGACCCAGGGTGAATGCCCGAGGTAAAGTCACACACGCCCATTTCCTGGAGGGGGGCATTCCTTTGTCAGAGCAGAGGTAACTATGGGTGCAGCACCCAGGTGCACTCTCTCGCTCTCTCTCTTTCACTCTCTCTTCTTCTCTCCTCTTGCATCTGCCAAGGTTGCTGATGATTTCTTTCACTTGCATAGCTGATGATGTTTTCACTCATGTAGCTGATAATTTTTTTTTTTGCTCAAGTAGCTGGTATTTTTCCTGTGTGCGCCAGTGGGGGCTGCTGGTTCCTCTTTTTGTTGTGCCCCCACAATGGCTGCTGATTTCTTCTCTTGTGCCCTTGAGGTTGCTGGATGTCTCTGTGCGTCGATGGGTCTGCTGTTGGTTGCGCCTCCACAACTGCTGTTTTCTTCTCGTGTCCCACATGGTGTTGTTCCTCTAGCAAAAGTTAAGATCTCTGCTTGAACTACTCCTGTGCTGCAGATTTCCAGTGATAGAAACGATGGATTGGTCATATGATATGCTAGAGTTTTTCCTTTTCTCTTACTTTCTTTATTGTTATTAAATAATTTAATTGATCTTTGTGAGTGGTGTCTTGTCTCCTTCCCTGCGAATTGAGCCCTAAAACAATAAGTCCATGCACAGCAACAACATGCATTTACCCCCTTGCTGTTACAATAACAGAGAGTGAAGAACAGTGCGATAGATCCTTAGAGAAAAATGGCCCCAAGTGGACAGAGTCCTAGCCTTTGGATGAAAAACCAGAGGCTAGATATGATGGGTCAGGGACACTCTCCCTGATCTTGCTTCCATCTTCATTGTGGAGATCCAAGGTCCTTGGGGATTTCTGATGTGCTTCACTGACAACCAAGTACCAAAGCCAGGTGCTAGATGAAGACTACAAACCATTTTAACTTAACAACTGGTTTTGTAAACAGCATCAACACCTGCGTATTTGACGATCAACCTAGCTTCTCCCTCCCTCCCTCCTTCCCTACCTTGCTCCCTCCCTTTCTCCTTTTATTTTATTCTTTCCTTTCTTCGACCATACCTTTCTTTTGAGTATTTATTATGGAGAAGTATTGGAATTATGAAAGTGGCACAGAGGGGTTCCAAAAGAGCCAATTCGAACCAATTTGGCAGACATTGGGTGCCCTGTGCCCAGCATAACTCTGTGTACCCCTGAGTGTTCAAGCATGATCTTCCTAGTGTTCTCAAGGAACAACTGAATGATTGCATGTGCCTTAAGAAGTGCAAGGCTCATGGATGAGAGGCCGCAGGAAGGGTGCTTCCAGGTGCCTGGCTTTCCAAGGGGACTCGAAGTCTGTTTCTACTGCTGGCTGGATGTAACAGACCACACTGTCCTCTGGTTGAGTGGAACACTGTGATGCTCTTTCTGATGATTTGTTGGCATGCTGACCTTTCTTCAGATACCTCCTGAGGCTGCTGGATGTTCCAGGAGGGCAGGCATAGCCTTGTGGGATGGAGCAGGCATGGCCTGATGAGGCCTTGGTGAGGGGTAATGATCCAGTGCAGACCTGCTTGCCTCTCCTGCTTGGCACACACCAGGCACAGGACGAAACCCATCAGAAGGAACCTGTCATGTCACTGCCCCCCCCCTCCAATTTCTGCTTATAGCTGCTCTGCTCGCTCTCATCCTGTCCCTGTCGTGGAACAGGCCAAGGGGGTCGCCAGTGCACAAACTGGCCCAGGGCAGCAGGCCCCTGGGCCTGAGAGGATTTAGCAAAAGAACAGCAATATACTGGGTGGGGCCAGGACTGGGCGGGCGCCATCTTCCCCAGCAGATGGCCCCACAGTCCACCAGCCTGGAAGATGCTGGGCCCTCGGGCAGCAGGGCAGGAGGCCTGACTGCCCAAAGCAAATTCAACCCTGTTCTGGGGAAACAGGCGCCAGTGTCCTCTCCTGGTCACAGCACCTGCAGCACAGGACAGTCCAGGCAGGAGAGCAGCCCCGCTGTGGTCCACACCTGCCTGCCCTGGGGGACCTGCCAGCTTTGGGCTCCACTGGCATCTCTCATTTTAGGGGCGATGCAAATGATAAAAGGGATGAGCAGGCTGCTGGCACAAGACAGTGCAGTGGACAGGCACCACACCTGCTCTGCCCCGCAGCAGGCATGCAGGCGCATGGGCAGGTTGACGAGTGGGTGGGTGAGTTCATTTGTTCAAACCATTTCAGCAGCACTGCAACTGGTTTAGCGGCAGACCGTCAGAATAGGATAAGCAGAAGGCTCCGCCTCCTCTACCTGGGGGTTGCAACCTGCGGGGACATCATTCAGATGGCCACCAAACCATGGCTGCTGTGACAGTGCTCTGTGGCTGGAGGAGGGTACAGGCAGATCTGACTTGATGAGCAGAGGAAGAAAGATATCCTGGCCAAAGTCTGAGGGCGAATGGGAATCAACTGCAGGAACTTAAATGATAAACTTGCCCAGAGAAGACAGAAAAACGTGAAGAGCTTGGTTCTAGTGATAAACTCCTCTTGGAGGCCATTCTGAGAGATCCTCGCTTCACATTATTTTCCTGGAATTGAGAAAGTGCACAGCATGGGACAGCAGAGGTGTTAGTCAAATGGGCATCGAGAAACTTAGAAAAATCATCTTGAAGAGGAAGCAGTAGTGGGGAGCTGCTGCTTGCGTGCTGTCCACCATTTCCGCTTGACTCTGACAAATGCAGCTGGGGACTGCTGTCCGTGTGGCACTCTCTCAGGACATTCGCTCTTTCCAGAGAAAACTGGGGGGTAAAGGGAAAGTGATGTTTACCAAGAGCTCATCTTGTGCCAGCCACCGTTAGTTTTAATAAATTCCATTAAGAAATTCGGACGTGAGCCTAGGGACATGGACAGAGAAAATCCAGAGCCCCAGGTTAGGTGCCAGGATGCGGATCTACTTGAAGCCCCCTTTCCTTCTCTCTCGCCATGTTGGGCCTGAATTCGGGGTCAACATGGAACCCTTCTCAGGGCTGCCTTACTGCCCATAGGCCCCTCAGGCTGGCCCAGGGGCCAGATCTTAACCTGCTCAGTTTTACAGTGTCAGCTCTAAGGCACCATCTGCCATGTAGTTAAGATGATCACAGAGAGAATCTGAAACTTGGGACTAAACATTCTTTGTCACAGGTTGTCTATTCTAATGTATGAAATGAGTAGAAAAGCAGAATCGAGCCAGGTATGGTGGCGCAAGCCTGTGGTGCCAGCACTCAGGAGGCTGAGACAGGAGGATCAAAGCAAGTTTGAGGCCAGCCTGGGCTTCACAGAGAAACCCTGTCTCAGAAAAATGAAAAAAAAAAAAAAAAATAGACTTAAAATGGTCCGTTCGAAGGGGTAGGTGGGAGGATTAAAAAAATTCTTCCTTCTCACAATTCTTTTCACCAAGATACAGTGACCATGGTTCAAGGGTGGGGTGGCGCCACACTACCAAATGATTCGATAATGCCCATGGAGTCTTTCAAATTTGCCAGAAGAAACGTTCCTTCTGCAATATCACAGGTGACTTTACAAACTGGCTACATAAGGTTGCCCTCAAGTCGGCCTTGAGTTGCTATTTACTCAGCCTTGCCCACGCAGCTGTAGAAGTAGAAATCTTTTGTCAATCACATACCTTGTCCTTAATGAAATGGCATAACTCACTTATTTCTCAAAGACAAGTTCCAGGAGAATTCAAACCTTCACAACAGGACTTTAGGAGTTTAGGGTGGGCCTTGCAGTTGGAGCCACCAAGAAGTAGGCTGAGAAGGACAATGTCTGCAGCTCATCTTGCCCCAAGTCCCTGCCCACCCGGGGTGAGCACCTTGTCCATGTGCAGGGCCAGGGCCAGGGCCAGGGTGCAGCTCAGGGACGAGTACTTGCCTAGCAGCACTCATCAGACCCTGGGGTCCATTCCTAGCACCATAAAAGGAAAAAAAAATAGGGTTGTCAATATGTAGGAACTGGTTGGATTGGATCTGTGTTATAAAATGTACAGGTTAAGTCCGATAACACACACCCTTTTGCTGCTAGCATTTTAGTATTATTTAGAAACTAAAACTAAAATTTTGGAAAAGCTGTGTTGAGCATGGCAGGACTGTTCTGGGAACGCAAGCGGGTGCTTGTCTGGGACCCCACAGCAGGAGTGACTCCCGTGACGAGGCAAGAGGGAGTTCCTAGAAACAGGAGCCAAGCTCTAACCACAGGCCCCACAGCCAAGTGCCCCTCAGTTCCATTTAGCTTCCACCACGCAGATGGAATTTCTACAGGTGCTTGCTGCAGGGCCTGCAGAAATTCCATCAAACCTGAAGACCTACAGCACATTTTTCCACGACAAATTTGAATGTTCTACACAGAGAATACCAATGCCCGCCCTTTAAAAAAGAAAAACCCATAAATACAACAATTGGTTTTGAACCTTTAATAAAAGTAAAAAATGAATGCAGAAAGAACACAAATGTTGAACTCAGTATGAATGTGAATCTCACTAGATGTTCAAATCTGGTATAGTGCAAATTTTGCTCATACCATTTTACATTTTTACAAACTCAAATCACTTTGGTTCCTTATATCTGCTATAAACTATTGGCAAAAAAACTCTTCAGATTCACTTTTTTTGGCTACATTTTTCTAACAGATATAGATTTACTTCCAGTTTAAGAGGAAAAAAAACAATGTTGGTGCATGATCAAGTATACTTGAAAGATTCACATACTGCTTTCAACTAGCAACCTCTGGTTTTCATAAAAGGCCAACGTTTTCACTGAAAAATGTTTTCACATAACTGATCATGTTTTCATTTTCAGAAAACGTGTAAGGGATCATCCTGAAGTTCAGAACGATCCATTTGCTTCTAAACAAAATTGCTCTAAAACAAATTAGCATCGGAAGCCTAAAATTGACTCCAAGACGTGTTCCTCACAATGAAATAAACAAAGCCCCCCCTCCCCCGAGCAAATGAAACCACAGACATCCCTGCTGGCGGCTGGGTAGTCCGCATTTCCATCCTGCTGAACGGTGACTTCTGTTTCAAAGGAGTCTTTGCATCCATTTAAAATGAACCAAAAACATTTAAGTTGCAAAATACAAAAAGGTGAATTTGTAAGTAAAAATTACTAAACCCACAAAACTGGAGTATGTCAAAGGTCTTGGGCTCGGCGGGAGGGTCTGACGGCGGAGGGGCTTCGCGACTGAGAAGTATTGCTGAACTCTGCCTCCCTGTGGCACTGAAATGAATGGAGAACCCTTCTCTGGAGCATCGCAGGCATTAAAAAAAAAATAAATATTTAACAGGATACAAGGCTCAGATTGGTTTTCGTGTACATTGCACTTGAAGTTTAAGACCCAATACTTGCAAATTAGGTCCAACATGGTCTATGCCATTCAATGAATACATTGTGCTCACCACTATCGTCGAATGTTTAGAAACATCACGTGGGCAATGCAGTGACATATGCACTCTTCTTTTTACACGGCAATCACAGATTGCAAGTTCCATAGGGCTGTGGAAAAAATAGTCCTCTACTCTGGAGTCACAGAGAAACAGTTTTGGCTCACTGAGACTAAAATACACGGCAGACAGGTATCCACTCTTAGACGATTAGCGATTTTGGATAAAACAATCACAAACTGAGGTCAACGTTCCATGATCACAATGTAGGATTATGACTTCTCGTTGCCTTTTGGTCTCATAAGATTGTCTACACAAAGTTCCATCGGCAGAACACAAAGCATGGCCTGCTCCTCGGTGACACGCACGCATGGGTGTGTACTGCGCCACCACAGGGAATGAATGTGACCATGAACTACCACAACGTGACCCCCTTTGAGTGCCACCTTCCTAAACTCGCTGTTGCTCCACACCTTTTTTTTTTCCACACAACCCTATTTTTTAAATCTTTTGGATAAATATTCCTATTACACCATACTTCATCTTTGTTAAGCACCATCAACCTATTTCCTCTGGGCACTGGTACAAAACTGATAGTTGGTAATTAAATTTTAGTTCAAGGCTTTAAAATATGGCAACTTGTTTTTAATAACAGGAACGTAATCTAATACTTGGGAAACTGCCCCTGCTGGGTGCCCACACACAGCCTGGGACAGGGCGCTGCAGGGCACAGCGGGTACCACGTGCTCAGTCATTTCAAGGTAAGCATTGTCTCCACTTTGCTATTTTAGACATTTCTAAATGGGTGTTTTTTCCAGGAGTCATGTGTACAGTCAGCCCAATCTAAATAGAGTATTTAGGAGAAAGATCATTCATCACAACCCCACTGTCCCAGAGTTTCTTCCCAAATCTGGTTTCTTATTCTTCAGAAATCAGTGGGTTTGAAAGCTCAGTCACTATGGGGCTTCTCAGGAACACCCTATGTAGACAAAGAAAAAAGAAGCAAAATTAGCACTAATTGTATAACTATTTTAAATGTCAAGCAAGTAGCTCCCAAAAGGCTTTAAAAAAATTAAAGTTCCTTGGAGTGGAGGAAATGACGGAGACAGAGGCAGAATGTGGAGATCTGGAGCCTGGGAGCAGCTCACCAATTGCACAGTCCCTAACCTGGCACCTGTGTGAAGGGGCCTCGCCACATGGCCCCAGCAATGACACTTGTGACAGGACAGGAGCCCGAAAGTTCTGACTGGTGCTGCTGAAAGCCACCTGGGTACCTGAAGGAGATCTCTGCTCCACACCTCCCTTGCCAGCAAATTGGCTTGTACAGGTAGCTGAGTGTTCCCAATCATGGCTTTTGTCCCCTCCTCTGTGACCCTCATAGGAGCCTATGTGCTAAGTCAAGTGTCAGTGCAGGATGAAGCTGGCACAAGACGCTGAGTGCCTCTCCCAGGGCTTGAGGCTGACGAGCTGCTACCCCACAGCACTCCCTCTCCAAGTCCGGTGTCCTCCTGCACACAGCCTCCTCCTTTACCCGGAGAATCAGCTTTGGGGTGAAGGTGCTGAATGCCAGGGCTGCCACCCAGAAAACCACAGGCGGTCCTGTGTGAAGGCAGAGTCACTAGGTGCTCTGGAACGCTAATAACACCCAGGAAGACCTCCTGGGACACACACTCACTCGTAAGGATAAGCAACATTAAACATGAACATGAGGAAGGCTCTAACACACCTCAATGGGAGAGCAAGGTGGGCATACTCTGCCAGTTACCTGGAAACAAAACAAAACTGTTGACTATGTACTCCCTAGGCACTGCTAACAAGGGACAAGTAGAAGGTTAGAGTCCACAGGCCTCGGCACACTAAAATTAGGTCTGCGTTGTACAAGAACAGAACCGACTCTCACCAATGAGATGGCCACTGACAGACTTCTACAACCTATTTGGAGGCCGAGTGACAGGCAGGAGCTGTATGCAAGAGCATAAGATACGCTAATGGCAAGAGCGGTTCAAATTCCACCTGCCTGGGCAAGGTGTTTGATCCTCCTAAGTTTCAAATCCCCATCTAAAATGGCCTAACAGTAGTTTCTACTTCAAAATGCTGGCTGCAGGAGTCTCATGTGGGCTCCCGTACGGTAGCAAGGGCTCAACCAACGTGAGCCCGCAATAGCGAGAACACTGCTGTTACCGATGGTGGCCGAGCTGGGTCAGGTGAGAACAGCAAAGGCAAACTGAACCACTGACAGAGGTAGCCTCCGCGCCCAGCATTCCTGTGGGGTAGCGACAGGAAGCAGGCACACACCTGGCTGCTCTCAGCAGCCTGAAGCTACACTCTTGAGAAAAGACTTTAGGACACAAACAGCAACAGTTACAAATTCTACAAATGACAGCTAGAGGCTCGTCATTTTCTTTTAATCACACAAGCTGACCACAAATGCTTTGGTTGTGCTTCTGGACACAAAGGACAACAGCAAGCAGAGAGAACAAGAAGGGCACCGTGTGGAGGAAACGCCAAGTCCACTCAACTGTCAGCAAAGCTAACTTGAACGATTCGGGGAGTGGCTGTCCTTGCAAGTGTCCCCACTTCTTACTAAGGGAGGGACTGCAGGTGGGGCCACAGGACAACCCAGAAGTAAACAGGAGCAGGAGGCCAGTGTGTTGCCTAATAAAACTCAGCACTCATTCACTTCTTCCAGGACATGCCTCTTCCAACCATTTCTGGCTAATTTAGAACTTGTACATACTGTGAAATCTCCACCTCCACTCAAAGACTGATTACTGTATTTCCTAACACTGATCAGAAAGTCTTCACCAAGAATGTACAACAGCATCAATGCGTCAGCCTGAAAAAATAACTAACTCTTCTAATGTTACTCACGTTTTAATTGTATGACTAGTTAACCTAGTTGGAGTTAATTGTATTCCAAAAGTCTTCAAAGAAATTTTCTGCCAAAGAACACCCCAAAATCTCAAAGCAGCCTAGCACAGTGGCGTACACTGTAATGTCAGCTACCTGGGAGCTGAGGCAGGATGATCACAGGTTTGAGAGCAGCCTGGGCATCTTAGCAAAACCCTGTTTTAAAATTAGAAAGGGTATGGATGTAGCTCAGTGGTAGAGTGCTCCTGGGTTCCGTCTCCAGTACCGCAAAAAACTCAACAAAACACAAGCACAAACACACACACACTTAAAGCAGCAGACAACTCTTGAGTTCATTAGCTTTGAGAATGAGTAAGGTGTGCTACAAGGCAAAGTGACTGAATGTGTGCAGAAAAAGCACACTATTTTCATATGAGACTATTTGACCGCATAGATTTTCAACATAAAGCAAAATCCTTTGAGTCTCTATTAGAGGACATGAGAAACAATTCTTTCAATAGAGACTGCTCTTGTTTGGGCAGCAGATCTGCAGGGAATTAACAGGAGCAGATGAGAAAGATGCTTGAGACTCAGAAACTAGTGGAACACTCCACAAATTCTGGCCTCTGAAAATGACTTCTATTTTTGAGAAACACCCAAGGGGCCTCCAAATTCAACTCCTGGTGAATGGTATCAGCTGGCGCAAGTAAATGTACTGCTTTAAAAATAGCATGAAGTGCCGAGATAAGTCTCTGAGTGAGCTGGGAGCTTATCTCTGAGGGCAAAGGCCCTAGTTTTCTTTTTAAGTTCATTTTACTTCAGCCCTTCCGTCAAAGTCATCTGCATATAACATTTAAATGTCTGCATTTGCTTTTTTAAATTAAAGTGCTCAAATGTCCATTTTTGCCTACTGCAAACAACATCACCCCCTTGTTCTTTTGCCCCTCTATCCCTCAGGAAGTGGCTGTGCCCTGGGAGGTGGCACTGCTTTCTCTCCCACTGTGATGCTCAGGATGACCCTTTCCTGCACACACGGCCATGTGTCCCCAGAAGGGCAGTGTCTGCCCGAGGCTGAAAGGCAGGGTCTCCCCAGCATCCTCTGTACCCACGCAACAGAAGCTGGGAGCAAAGTGCCATTTCACTAGGTCACCTGGGTCTGTTTCTGACACCGAGAGAGGATGGGAAGCTCGTGACACACCATTAGCTTCAGCCGCTCAGTAGCTTTCCTCTGCTGCTTGCTACATTAGGTCTGCCAACTCAGAGAGGCCAGTGGACACATCTGTAGGGCGAGGGCTATACTAGAACTCTAGCTCCTTTCTAGCACAGACTGCGAGTTTAGAAGTTTATAAATCTTTATAATTTAGTGAAGAAGCACCTGAGTATTGTTACCTCTTTACTACATGCTTTTCTCAATTCTGCTTGTCTTGCTATTCTTTCTGAAATAGATACATGTTGGTGCAGATCACAGCGCAGCACCCGAGGTAGTTCCATCAAGAAAAACCGCCAGCTGGGGAGGATATGCAGTTATCATTTCACTTACCATAGCTAACTGTCGTCCTATGTTTCCCACCGTGACACCTCCTGAGAAAAATATACATGGGAGCCATGAACGAATATAGAGAAAATCCGGGGATGTATACCTAGAGAAAAGAAGAGAAGAGCCTTAACAGTCAATTTCACCAGTGCAATTCTGGGCCAAAGATTTTCTGTTATGGGGTCTACAAGATGCTGAGCAACTACAAACTGCTGCAAAGTGTCAATATTTGAATGACATGTTTTATTGCTACCACTTTGTTTTCCTCGCAAGCAGTTTGAGAATTTTTTGTCTAAATCTACATCATTGGGCACAACAGCCAATAGCATTTGAAGGTGTGCACTTACTGATAGACACCATTATACACGAGAAACTGGGTGATGAGTGTCGCCAGGAAGGCTATGGTGATCCCAAGCCCAAGGCCACTTCTGGAGCGATCAAATGTCCACCAAAGTCCCAAGGATAGGGCTGCCAAGGTCAAGGACAGCTGGACATTATTGGCAAAATCCAATTTCTGGTGAAGCAGAAAGAAGTTAAAGAAAAGCTCAACGATTCTTCATAGGATCAAAATGTTCAAAGCACTGGAGCTTCTCACCACACACCAAACACCACCTGTGACAGCTGTGTAGGGAGCTGGCCCAGTTTCCCTGGGGTCACCGTGCCAGAGGAGACACTTAAGAGGAGATTCTCTCAACATTAGGCACAGAACTCTTCTGGTGGTCTAGCCATAAAGCAATGTATTTTGCCATGAAGTCATCGCTCTTTCCTTTTTTTCTTTTTGGTAATTTAAAGTGAGAGAACAGTCCCTTCAAGTCTGTATGATGACATCCAGTCAGAATGGTACCCCAGTACAAGACACTTAAAGAGTTGTCACTACAATCTGCTCAACTGATGACAAAACTAATTTGTCAGAGCTATCATCTATTAAAATAGGGAAAAATACAGACTCAAGGATCCAGATCTCTAAGAATAGCTTTCTCTTCACCTTAGTAGTTAGCAATAACTGAGCTGAGAAGTCATTCCTTGCCCTTTGTTTAATTCGAAATAGCACCCTACAGTTATTCCCACTTCTACTGTCCTAAGAGAGATAGAAAACAAAATAACAAACGCTCAAGTGATCCCCAGTGCTCTAGGTGAGAAAGTGTTTATCTCCTAGCTTGACCTTTGGCCCCCTTGATATGTACTGTCTGTCATAAATATAATTAAGATCAGAGTGAATTCTGAGACAAGCATGCATGTTGAGAGACCTTACGATGACTCAGCACCTGTCAATCACACCTAGAAATTCAGTGGGAGGCACCTAAAGCTGAGGTGCATATCCTTTAAATTCCAGAAGCCTGACTTATCTGTTCTTTTCTGTCGCTCTGTTGCTGATGCTACCTTTGTGTGCTCTGACCCAGGTGTGGTGCTTTTCTGTCAGCAGGCTCCTTTTCCTGCCTGTGCTTTATCTTACGATGGCGCAGAGTTGCCCTAAGCACAACTTTCTGTGATTTTCAATAAATGAAGCTGCTCACTTACTGGGCGCACACTGGGCAATTCTTTCCTTGTCATACACAAGAGCCTGGGACATACCGGCCCATTCCACTGCAATGACCCTGTGCTAAAGAAAACCCAAATCTTGCAAACTATGGGCCAATCCTTAAAAAGGCATCACATACAAAGTCAAAACATACTGCATGGGAGTTCTACCCGCAGATGCTAGAAATTCGGGGCCTTCCATGACCAACCCTTGGATGCAAGAGGCAGCCACGGCGGGCGCCCTCCCGTAATGTGACAATAGCTTCTCTTGCCAGTCTCTTTTGCCACAACAGCCACCACATCCTCAGCTTGAGAGGACAGGAAGAAGACAGGTCAAAGCGAATTTATGAGAAGAACTCTTAGGAGCCAAAAGACAACTGTCTGAGAAAGGAGAGCACAGGGAACCCAGGCTACCTCTGGCACTATTTCAGCAGCTTCCCCAAACGCAAAGGGACTCTAGGAACTGCACCTTAAGACTCCTGCTAGGTGTCAAGCAAGTGATATACTTTAAAAGACACGCATGAGGTACAATACCAGACGCTCAACAGAAGTTATACAGTGCTCCCACATGTGACCTAAGGGACACTGTAGACACAGCATATCAAGTCAAGGATACAGCGCTAGCATGGTTAATGCCAACAAAAACTGCAATACAGCGCATGACGCTGGCCCACTCTCTCTTGAACTTGTGGGGCTCTCCCAGGTGACTGTCAATACAGGGGTACAGTAAGCCAACAACAGCTGTTTAAAGAAAAAGACAACACAGTTAGAATATGCCGAATGAAAGCCGTAATTTTCACGTTCAAATTCTTTAATAATCATCATGAATAATCAAACCAGTCCCCCAGAGGTGCACTGGCCACAACTCCTAGGGGGCTGTAGCTGTCACTCTGGGAGACATAGAGCATCACTGCGTGTACATCCTGTGGACAAGGTGGCCCTGTACTGGTTCCTCTTGCCCTGGAGCCAGTCCTTGCGTGCAAGCCCTACGCTTGGAAAGGGCACAAGTCCAGGAAGAGGAAACTGGGCCACCAGTCCCAGTATGCCCTGTGTGGACGTGGCGCCTGGTGTTTGTTTTCTCATGTGTGACATGAAAAGGATTACATAACTGGAGGGCAGAGGAGGAAGAGATCCCACGGTCTGCGCTGTCAGGAAAGCTCCGCTGACACAGAATCCTAGAGTATTTGGGCAGCGGGCAGGCAGGCCTCCCAAAAGAGAAGCCAAGTTGCCTGTAGTCCGAGCAGGATACAGACAGACGTGCTCGGGCCAGGGCATGGCTTCACCTTGCCTGGCAGGAGAGGTGGGCATTCAGGTGAACAGTGAACTGAGATGCAGGGTTGGCCGTGCACTCAGGTAAGAATAGGAGAAACTGTAGTACGTTCCTGGAATTCCTTGAAGTTTCAGTTACAAATACTTCATTTTGCAGATCAAGTTTTTGATTCAAAAGAACTATGGTATCCAATGTGTTTGAAAAATGCAATTTCAAATCCAGATTTATGTTTCAAAAACAATTCATTAGTACAGCCATGTCCTTAAAGGGTTCAGAGAAAAAGTAGGGTCCCATCTTTCTGAGAACAAAGATGAAGTTTCTGCCCCAGCTGAGTGATTACAGTACCCTGCCTGGTTGGAGCACACTGTGCCATTACTGCTGGAGCAGCCTTCCAGCAGGGAGACAATGCAAAGTCGCCAGCCGCACTCTGCACTTAGCAGCTGCAGAAGTTGGAACACTGCACACTATTACTTAACCTCTGTGCCCCAGTCTCCACATCTGTAAAATGGATGGGGCAGAGCACCAGTGTAAAGGGGCAAACCAAACACAGTGTATGAAATACATAAACAGCCAGTAAAAGTCAGCCACAGAATGCACAGGTGCTTGTCCTGCTCAGCTTTATATCTTGAGCACTGGTGGAGTGGAGGCTGCAGAAAGCATCCATCTATGTTTGTTTGACCCTAACTGGGTCATTAGGGTATCGAGCAATATGCTGGGCCACAATCATGCAACGTTTTTATAACCCACCTAAATTATAATCAAGAAATCCTACTTTAAAAAAAAAACAACAATCCACAGTTTAACTACCCCTTGTTGGACTCTGGGACGTCCCCGGAACAGGTCAGGTGCGCTGCAAGCCACTCTCTCACTAAGAGGCCCCAGCTCCCGTCTTTCACCCAGGAGCCGTGCCCTGAGGGGGAAGTGGTGGCTCTTTGGCTGGGAGCCACCACAGAAAGAAGTGCTGACAAGTTGCTGCCCCAGCAACCGCCTCCCGCACACGTGACAGTTTGTTTTCAGTTACCGCAGGGTAGCATGTTAGCGTCGGCAGCCAATGGCGCTCAGCCCTGCCCTCACCAGTTCTGCAGGTGGCCAATCCAAGGGCGCGGGCGCTGGGTGACAGCTGCGCCTCTCTCACCCGGACGCTAGAGGGACGGGACTCGTCAGCCTGGCCCATGTTTGCTCAAACAGCCAATTATCTCCGACCTCATCTCCATCCCTGCTCCTCAAACTTCAGGGCTGCGCGTGGCCACCGCGGGCTCCCCACCCTTCCGGCCGGTCCCTCTCTGGACACACGCGCCAGGATGCCAGCTGTCACCGGGGGCGGCCCCTTTGCAAACGCGCGCCGCTCCTGGGCTGGGAGGGGTCTGGCAGGGCACGCGGCCTCACGGGTCCTGCGCAGGGCACTCACCGGCGGCCGTCCCGCAGCACGGCGGCACCCACCAGGCCGAGGAGAAGATGGTGGCGATCACCTCGTCGGGGAACAGAGTGACATTCCTCTGGATTTGCAGCAGGTTGAGCACCAGGGCCAGGACGACTCCGACTGAGAAGAGCACGAGGCTCCTCTGCACCAGGTCGTGATGCCCGCTGCTGGCCCGCGGGCGCCGGAGCACGGGGCTGGGGTCGCGGGCCCTGGAGGCGGCGGGGGCGACCAGCATGCCTTGCCCCGGGGCGGCGCGGGCTCGAGGAGGGCTCGGGCGCCGCGCGGCGCAGGGACAGCTCCAGAAGTGGTCGTGCAGCCTGGGCATCAGTGCGCGCCGCGCCGAGGGTCCTGCGGGCAGCAGAGAAGTCGCGCCAAGCTCGCCTCGGCGGGACCGAGCCGGGACCCCCGCCCTCGCCCCAGCGCCTGCGTACCTGCCGAGGGGCGCCCGCCCACGGCCGGAGAGCCAGCGAGCGGAGGCGGGGCGGTGGCGGAGACCCGAAATGGAGGAGGAGAAAGAGACGGCGCGCTCGGGACGGCCCCAAGTGCGGCCGCGGCACACGGCGGGCGCGCCGCTTATATGGTGGGCCGGAGCCCCACACCACGTGACCCGACCCGGCCTACCCGCCGCCCGCGCGCGCCACCCGGGGGCGTGGCCCTGCCTGGTTCCGCCCCGCCCGCGCGCCCGTCCGCACTGGGTCTGGTGAGGCGGCCGCAGCCAATGGGAGGCGGGCGGCCGATATGACGAGGGCACACGCCACCGCGGCTCGCGCCGGCACGCGCCCAGCGGGAGCGCGCAGAGCGGCGCGGCGCAGGGGGTGGGGGAACGCGGGGCGGAAGTGGAACGCAGAGCGGAAGTGGGACGCGGCGCGGCCGGTGTAGGGGACGCGGGACTGAGGGCGTCGGGTCCCACCCCTTGTCCTGCTCTCGCCGTCCGCTCTGGGCGAGTGCCGAGGCCCCACGCGTGGTGGCAAAGCCTTTGTGACATCAGGTCTTCGTGTGGCGCGGAGACGCACGTCATCGTGCACTCTCGTTCCTCGCGTCCCAGCACCTCTCCGCAGGCTGGGACAGTGAGCCCTGGGAGCCACTCAAGGAAGCGACCCAGAGCACGGGGGCTGGTCTGCAGGCTGCTTCTGCGGGCGGGCTCGGACGGGCGACGTCCCTGTACCGCGGGTGACACGGCCGCGGGTGACGGTCCTGCCCGGAGACACCCGTCCATCTGGCGCGATCTGGAAGGATCGCACCCCGGCGGGTGGTCTCTGCGGAGGGGGTTGTGGGACTGAGTCAGGAGCCCTCCCGGGCGAGGGACCCTGATGGCTCAGAATATCACTGTGTCAGGCTCCCCGGCTCTGTGCCAAAGGGGAAAAAACAAAATAAGACCAGAGGTCGGAGAGAGTGACATCTTCCTGAGCTGTCAGTATTTCTCAAAGTTCATGGGGCGGGGAGGGTCAGGGAGTGTGGCCTGTCCCATTTCCTGAGCGTGACCTAGCGGGGGATGGATCCTCCCTGTCCCTCTGTCCCTCCACCTGTGTGCAGGTCCGGCAGTTGTCTTGCTCTGTGCACCCCCCTGAGCCCTGACAACTGCTATGGGTTTATGTCCCAGGATTCAAGACTGTTATGACTCCAAGAAACATTATAGTCAGGCCCCTGTCATTACTGATCATCCTCCAATGTAAGTGCAGATTATATACACACAGGTGTGCCTGGACATGAGCGATGTGTGCCTTGTCATAGTAACACCGGAAATAACAGATATGTAGCAAGCTGTCCAGCGTGCCAGCTGGTAGGCAGGTTAAATAGGGGCACGGCTGTATGGCAGGATGCTGTGTAGCCAAGAGCTGGTCCTGTATAACCTGAGCAGCAGTGCTGCCTGCCCTGCCCAACCATCAGCCACAAGTCCCATTGACATATGTTGCCAGAAACTTAAAAATCCCGAAGACGTGTCTACTTTGCAGCGTCGAGCCTCCATTGAGGAACACCCCCAGATACAGGAAGTGTCTTGAGCACATGTACTTCTGGTGGCTGGTTTAGCCAGCTGTGTGAGGGGCAGTAAGTGGAGGCAGGAGCTCCCAGCGGATCTGTCTGCCCCTCGAACGCAGGCTCCCACATCTTCTCAGAGATCAGCACATCTGCCTCATGGAATGGAAGGTGTGAGTTTGGTGATTTAGCTCAAGCAGTAGAGCGCTTGCCTAGCAAGCATTAAGGTCCTGAGTTCGATCCCCACACTCCCCCAAAAAATGGAATACAAGGTGTGTATGGGCTCCCCCTTTTTCATGGCCTCCAGCTTGGCTGTGCAGACTACACCATACTTCTTTCAGTTGTAACACCCGATGTGTGCAGGTGTGTAGCTTATAGCAGACTTCATGGACGTCTGCATTCCTGTCTGTAGTGTGAACACGGGTATCAAATCCTCTAGCTCACTGCTCTGTTAAGAACTATTTGCTTTGCGCATCCCGGCTCCTCCAGCTCTCCAGCCTTCCTCTTCTTATCTTCCCTGAGACTCAGCAGCCCTGGAACCTTCCCAGGGGCACAGAGACAATGGCTGCTCTGGGACACACACCAGGATGTCTGGAGGGAATGTGGACGGGCGCCTGCGGCTGGTTCTGTGGATACCTCGAAGGACTGTCCTGGGCTCCTAATCTTAGGTCAGTCCCTTGAGGTCAGTATTTGGGGAAACGTGTTCAGAGTGGTTCCCTTTAGTTCTGGATCACACCACTTTTCATTAATCATTACAGGTGTGCTGTTAACTCGGAAACGTTTACTTTGCGATGACTGAAGCACTTGGCTCTCTTTTCTCCCAGATCACTAGGCAGCAGGCTGGTGGGATAGCACCAAGGCACCTCTGGGTACAGAGTGGTCAGGGGCCCACAGGCTTTGAGCTGTCCTGTAGTGAACAAGCCACTTAACCTCCTGTCTGTATTCCTGCCATTATTTCTACTGTAACATTAATAATCCTTTATAATAACTATTCTTAAAATAGAGCTGATAACAATATACAGAGTCTGTCAAAAAATGTATACACCAGCAAAAGAAAAACTTGTATAAATATTTGAATACTAAATTTATTGAGACATCATGAAATTAATACAAGTTACCTTTGGCCTCTACAATTATAAGAGGTTCTCAAAGTGTAGCCATCAGCTTCCATACGTTTATAGTATAGCAAACTGCTGTTCGGGTAACCTTGGTCATTGAGATTGCAGCACATGCATTTTCAATTTCTTCTCTAAGGGCCGCAGCATAGCAGGTTTTCTGTGATATACGACGTTCTCTAGGGTCCCCCATATGAGGATAACATCATCTGTTGAGAAAACATACTATTTTTCTCTTCCTGAAGTGCGTATACATTTTTTTTTGGTGGACTCTGTGTTTACTTTTTAAATATAAAAGCATCACATGTTCATGAAACATTTAGGAATTATGGAAAACCATATTTTTAAAAAATCATCTATAGTCCCACCACCTAGAGGTAGATACTGTTAATATCAGGGTTGCATGTTTCCAGATATTTTCCCAATGTGTAAATGTACTTGTTTTATTTTCTTAAGTAGAATCTTACTTCTCATGTAATGGAACCAGTTCTTAAGTGATTGAGAACATCTTCTGAGCCATCAAAACAGCGTATTCTATTGTTTGTGGCAACTTTATTGGAACCTAATTTACATGCCATGCGATTCACCCACAGAGGTGTGCAACCATCACCACAGTCACTGTAACCCGGTCCCCTCCACACATCGCTCATGGCAACCAGTAGCCTACTTTCTGGCTCTAAGTTTCCTGTTCTGGACTTTGATGTGAATGGAATCATAGACTATGTGGTCTTTTATGACTGGCTTTTAACATAATGTTTTCAAGATTCCTCCACGTGGCAGTGTGTGTTAATACTGTATCTATTCCTTTTTTATGGGCAAATAATATTCTGTAGTGTTGATACACCACATTTTATTTGTGCATTCACCAGTTGATGGACCTTTGGCTTGTTTTTACTTTTTCACTATTATGAATAATGATGTTATAAACGTGTGCACAAGTTCTGGGTATGTTGTCACTTCTTTTGGGTGGGGTGTGGAGTTGCTGGGTCCTGTGGAAACCCTGTGTGTGATCATCTGAGGGGCTGGGGAGTCTTTTCCCAAAGCAGGTGTACCATTTTACAGTCCTTTCAGCAGTGTACCAGAGTCCTTGGCAACACTTGTTACTATTTGACTTTTTGATTCTATCCATCCCGGGAAGTGTGATCATGCCATCACTGTTAACAGCAGCCTAGCATCCTGTATGTTGGACATCTTGTCTTTCTTGCTAACGCTCTGGTAGGTTCCATCCCACAGGAGTTAGGGGAGGAAGAGAGAAACCATGCAGGATAGCTAAGCATCTTGCAGACTGCCTGCCATCCAGGCTGTGGGTGCCCATCACACCTCATAAGGGACTTTGGGGCAAAGAGGAAATAAAGTACCTATGAGCTCTGCATTCCCCATGTAGCTGGTAATCAGCCCTTTCCTCTTGGTGATCCTGGGACCCAGCCCTCAGGAGTGTGCTGCCAGCAGGGGCACTTGGTCAGAGGGTACAGGTGGGAGCCCTGTCCAGTCCTGCATCTGTGCCTGGAATAGGAGGGAGAGGGTCTAGGTGGGCAGGGAGACCACCACTGTGACATGGAAGGTGGCTGGTGATTCACTCCTGGAGGCCACTGCCACAGCGGCTGAAGCTACTGGAGCAGAGTGGGCTGAGGTGGAGGGGAAGAAGAGAAATCAGTGTCCCCTGGATGGCCCTGGGGGTAAGCAGCGGACAGGCTGCAAAGGCACTGGGGGGAGGAAGGTCTGCTGAGGCAGGGAGAAGGCTGTGGAAGAAAATCCCGGGAGACAGCTCCAGGAAGGAGAAGCTGTCCCCAGGAGAAGCTTCCCCTGGAGGGAAAGAGCCATTCACATCCCAGGACTTCTTCTTCTTTTTTTTTATTTTAAACCAAGAACATGTATTGGTACATTCTACATACAGTGGTCACATTCATTACATTTATTCTGTACCTATACATGATGCATCTTGGTTCTCCCCCCTCTCCCCTGCCCCTCCCCTCTGCTCCCTCCCTCCCTATTTACAGCAGGTTCATTCATCATTTTCCATATTTTCCCTTTCCCCTCTCTTTCCCCTGTTGCCTTTCTGCTTTTCCCCTTCTTTCTTTGTATCACTCCTCTCCTCTGCACACCATCCTCCTTTTATATAATATCTATTACACCTCTTTGTCCTTATTTACAGTTATGGTTTCTCATATCAGAGAAACAATTCGATGTATACTCATGAGTGTCTGATTTATTTCACTTAAAAGTATGTTCTCAAGGAACATCCATTTATATACGAATGACTCTAGTTTATCCTTTTTATGGCTGTGTAATACTCCATTGTGTAGAAAAACCACATTTTCTTTAGCCATTCGTTGGTTGTTGGGCATTTAGGTTGTTTCCAAGACTTAGCTATTACAAATTGTGTTGCTATGAACATGGTGGTGCATACGTCCTTGTGGTGTGACGATTTTAATTCTTCTGGGAAGATCCCCAGTAGGGGAATAGCTGGGTCAAATGGAACCTCCAGTT